>BMAO01006290.1:0-20469 GCA_019973975.1 Trichonephila clavata | reverse complement strand
TTTCTGGCTAGCCAACCATACTTCTTCTGTTAATAACACTGAACGAAATCCTATTGAAAATAATGGATAAAATTTCCAAATCCATTACAAGAAAAAGGTAACTTACCTTTTAAATTTTTTAATAAGGTAAACTTTTAATGTAGATTTTTTCTCTCTCTAAATTGGCTACATTTCAAATCAAATGAAGTAGAGGAAATTGTAAAGAAAAAAGAAATTTCACCGCAGGCACAGCATTCCTCTTTAGCATCACTACATTTAAATGATACCTTTTAAACATATTTTTAAATGTTCCAAAAGTTAGTGGTTGCTTTAATTTTACGAAATGCGAATGCGTGTGTGCTTTTTTAGCAATCATACGCTTTTTTTAATTTACTTTCTTAGCTAAATAAGTAGAAAAACTAAACATTTTGAAACCAGGTTATGTGTAAAAATTACTGTTAATATTCAGTAGAACATTGAATGCAAAACTATTTCTTGTGTATCGTCACGTGACAAGAGTTATACATAAATTCTTTTGTTTAGCGTCGATACGCAAGAGTTCGTTTTGTTCGATCATTTTCACATGTAGAAGAATTAGAAGAGAAGGAGAAACCAAACAAGTAAAAAGAGAGAAGAAAGAAGTCAGGTATGGATAGATCTTTTTAGTTAGTCATATTTCTCTCTATTAATTTATTGTATTTTTATATATTACTATTACTTTTGGTTTGATCACCTACTTTCATAAAATAAACTGTTTATGAAAAATATATACATTTCCCTTAAAAAATAAACAAAATCGAAATTTTTTGCTGCTTACAGGTACTAATTTTGTTATAATAGCCTTATCGGGATTTTTTTTGTATACTTTAACTAAAAGTATTTGTCACATTCTATAAAATATCTATGCAGTATACAAAATACCCTTTAAAAGTATTTAATTATTATCATAATTGGGCATAAAAACGTCGGACATTCTCTAGATGGTCTACGTATTTTATATAGAATCCTTTTGTTTTCTACGTTGCCTGTAAAACATACTTGTATATATTCTATTCTTAAGTTTATTTCTATATTTACTTTTTTCACTTTTCAGTAAATGTGTTTCTGCAATTTGTTGAGCTTTTGGAGTCAAACTTCGTAAATGCGTGCGATTTTTTTTAAAAAAGGAAAACTGGTAAACGGATTTTTTTTTAACCTTGATGCTAAAATTGATTGAGAAAATTGAGACGAGTTATAATATTTTTTTAATTTTTCACCCTTCCGTGAAACTACTCATTTCTTGTACCACTCTAGCCACAAAAATTGCTATTTCTCTCTTTATCTATATACTTATATATATATATATATATATATATATTGGTATGTTCAAAATTAAGAGAGTTTTTAGATTTTATCAAATATCTATAGAACTACTGGACAGATTTTAACTAAATAAATTTTGGATGTATATAGGGCTGATATATATTGGTGTGCAAAAATTAAGGACGAAGTCAAAAAATTAGCATATCAGCTGAACGAAGAGGCAGAGCGGACAGAAAGACCAATCAGGAGATTAAGTGAGGTGATGTACGGTAGCACATGCGCAGATATGCAGGTAGAACGTAATGGGGGAGTGTCTGAGTAGTAAAGCATGTTGTCGGTGTAAGATTAGTATTTCTGGCAAAGAGATTGCACACCGTATAACAGTTAAAATCACACCGAGTTGCTGCCTCAGCGAGAAAATGGCGAATAATCAGTCTGTTAGACGACATCTGGATGCTTTTACCCGAGGTCGAATCATTGGGAAGTTGAAGGAAGGTTGCAGTGTGACAAGTGTGGCTGCAGAGTTCGGAATTGCTCACAGCATCGTTTCACGACTTTGGAGACAATTTCAAACTACAGGAACAGCTATCCGGGGGTTCAGTAGTGGTCGTCCACGAGGAACCACACCCGCAGATGACCGGTATATTGCCTTACAGGCCAGAAGAAACAGGCGGCAGACAGCAGGAGAAATCGCTAGACACACGACACAGGCGACTGGACGACCGATATCGCGTTTTACCGTGGCCAGAAGACTGCACGGTGGTGGTCTGTTTGCACGATGCCCTGTACGGTGTGTACCTCTAACGCCTGCCCATCGGAGAAGGCGTTCTCTGTGGTGCGGGAATACCGGAAATAGAGAGACAATGAATGGGAACGAGTACTCTTTACAGATGAGAGCAGATTCAGTCTGAGTAGCGATTCTCATCGCATACTCATCTGGAGAGAGCGGGGAAGCCGCAATCATCCCTCGAACATCATTGAAAGGGACAGGTATGGAGGTGGCGGTGTTCTCGTTTGGGGAGGCATCATGCTTGGTAGTCGTACAGACCTTCACATCTTCGACGCAGGTTCAGTCAACGGGACCCGTTATTGTAACGAGATTCTTCTTCCATATGTGCGTCTTTTAGAGGCGCTATGGGTCCGCAGTTCCTTTTCATGGACGACAATGCACCATGTCATCGCACAGTAGCTGCCAAGCAGCTCTTAGAGAGTGAGGATATTGAACGTATGGATTGGCCGGCACGATCTCCGGATCTCAATCCCATCGAGAATGTATGGCGTTTTCTAGGCAGACGCTTGGCCGCTCGTACCTTACCACCAGTAACGATTCTGGAGCTTCGATTGGCACTGCAAGACGAATGGGCAGCAATGCCTCAACAACTCATTGACACCCTCATTCTCAGCATGGGCAGACGCTGTGAAACCTGCCTAGCAGTCAGGGGAGATCATATCCCCTACTAAAGACCGGATATTTCTTACTGGACACCCATCACAGGGATGTTTCGGCCTTCAGTCGCATTGCGCTCCATGCTACTTTTTCAATAAAGCTTCTTTTTATCACTCTGACTTCTCTTTTAGTAAGTGTTGCTTACATTACTCATGTCCTTACGTATTGGGGATCTTACGGTATTAAATGTGTTGATTTGTAATGCTTTTGTACCAAGTTATATTGAAAAAAACCGTCTCTTCCTTAATTTTTGCACACCAGTGCAATGCCAAAAACTTTCCATTCACAACAGTTAAAATACACACACATGATTGTGCGTAACACACATCGAGTCCGAAGGTATGAAACAGCAAATACGGAATATAACAAAAAAAAGTGTTTATAGAGGGCATGGTCTCCACTTTCAGATGGACAAGCATCACACCGAGATTTTATACCGGAAATAAGGAATTTATGAGTTCCTGTGGCAATTAATCCCACTGGATCAGTAAATTTGACTAAAAGAGTTCAATGACTGTTTACGGGGTATTAGGTTTAGATCGAAACATGGGCAACAGTCTTCACATAATAATAGTCTTACCATTTTTGCCAGTTAACATGCAGTTTGAAATTCACTGTTTTTCAAGAATACTTACAGGAATAATATTTGATCAGTAAAATTATCCAGATCATGATCTTATTAAGAAAGAGTCGAGAAAGAAACAAGGTCCTCCAGAGGGTAAGGCCTGGGCTCAGTTGGTCCATACCTTCAGATGTCCCTGGTTATGGTGTGTGTGCCGAGAGAATAGGAACAGTAAAATAATTTCAAGTTCATATGATTTTCGCTGAAGTATGTCTCTTTGTCTCTGTCTCTTCCTCCTCACATATGAAGTTCTTTATATCTATCTGATCCCCTATATGCGTGGGAGTGTATTTGTCTAAGAGAGAGACAGCAAATGATTAAAATTTTGACAATTTCCTTAAATGTTTTTGTTAAAACATGACTTTTTTAACTATTCATATATTCTTTTTGGAAACACGTTGTAATATTTTATAGTTAATTAAGAATTATTTTGCCTTTTTTTTATCCAGTTTAATCATATAGCTCAGTCAAACTAGGGGAAGAGAGAGATTCAGCCTTTTATTTTATTATTAACTTTTAAAGTGTTTAATTCTTTTAGATTTTAAGAAACAGAATACTTCATTTCTTCTTCAAGTCCTTCGAAAGAGTTGCAGAAACAAAGTTGTGGAATGCAGCATTGACTTGTGATTTCCGTGAATTTGACACGTAAGTTGCGTCGATGTTGCATTTTACTTCTTTCTACTCTTCTGGAATGCGATTGTGTGAATAATAAAAATAAACCTGCTATGAAAAATGTGGTAAGTAAATAATTACTTTTTCATACAGTGAATAGTTTCATATTATCATACGTTTTGAATTTTATTTTCACTTTTTAAATTTTTCATCATCATCATCATCAGATCTGGTAAGACAGCCCCTCGTGAGCCAGTGCCTTCCTTTGAAGATTCCTCCCAATGACCTCTTGTTTACTGTTGTTTATTAAGGCGATGTAGTACCCTAAAAATCATTAAACTGTCGAAAATTTTTATTGGCTTATTTGATACCTCGAATTTTTATAAACACAACCTTGCAAAATTTCAAAGCTTTACCTGCATTTTTTTATCAAGTTATGGGGAAATACTTGTGGCTGTATGGCAACTACCACGACTACATTTCAGCTCATCTACTAGAAAAGAGCCTGAAAAAAGGAATTAAATATTTTTCTACCGCAAGTAAATTGACATTAAAATACAGTAACATTATATATGCATTGACATTATATATGCAGTAAAAAATCATTTCAAGAAAGAATTGTGCAATTCATGAAAAAATTCTAGTTTGTGAATTATTTATTGGAAGAGCAAATGGATATTTGTGGTCAATATTTAAAAGATAGGCGTGCTTTTTATGATCTTATGATGATTGAAATTAAAACTCAAAACGGATTCTTCCAAAGCACAAATACTAAAAATCATTTTGATGAATCGGATAGTTAAAAATTTAATTCGCAAAAATAGAAAAATCTTCTGTTTTTATGTATTTGTTTTTGGTGATATGTATATAAATCCCATGTGTGTGAATTCGACATTTTTATTAATAAAATATTTTAAGATATTTATTTAAACAAATACAAGGATGCAGTTCTTAGATTTTGATATATTTTACCCTTTAAATTGTTGTTTGATTTTGCTTTCATTGTGTACAATATTTAACCTGCGTAATCATGGAAATAAAAAATAAAGCCATAAACATCTTTTGTCCATGTTGTGCATTAGATCCAATCATGAAATTAGCTCTGAAGGGTATGTATTTTTTTTTATAATTATTAAGAAAAAGTTTTATAAAATATTGATCTTTCATTCGTTTTTTTCTATATATTCGTTATGGCAGTATACTGTTTAATTGTACTACATTTGTGCAATTTTTTTATGGTAAGCATTTTTATAATTAACATTTCATAAAAGTTTCAGACCTATTCGATAAATACTATATATTCCTATTCATGAAATTAAAATTTCAAAGTCATATTTCTTCATGTTGAATTTTTATAGACACACTCTCATTCAAACCCTAAGGCTTTTTGGATAAGTGAAGTATGGGTTTAAAATTATTTATACGTGTTTTGAAATGTATGTTTTATAAACTGCGAATGGGATTAACTCTAACATGTTTACTACTTTTTTTAAAAAATTTCAAAATCAAAATTAACGTTTTTTTGAGAATTTTTGGAAGTTTAACTGAAAAAAATTAATAAAATAATTAAAGAGCAGCATTGCACATTTCTATGTACTGTATTATAAGGTACTTGTGTGTGTGTGTGAAAATCAAAGCCGTTGACAATATTTCTGCCTCGCATTGTAGGTTTCTCTCACATTATGTGCACGATGCTTTTTATTTTTTCTCCTAATTTTTAAAGCGTTTTATGCTTTCAGACTCAAGAAGCAAAAAAAAAAAAAATCCTTTTTGACTCAAGCCTTCACTTATTAAAAAACTTATTAAAAATGTTTCCCTTCGCGCGTTGAGATTATGAACAATACATTCGCCACGGCACTTCTAAAGTGCAACACTGTTAATGCCGGATCACTCCTTTTAATAGTTGCATTAGAACGACATCGGGATGCTCGTAACTTTTGGTTAACGTTAAGTGTGCCAGTTTTAGTATACTGCTCATCAATGAAAAATATTCAAATCAAAGAGGGCCATCGTCAATAAAGCCTCAAGCCTCAGTTTATCTCCTTCTTGATGTGATGCTAATAAAAAGAATGTAATATATATATTTATGTGTGTGTGTGCGTAAGTGTGTGTGTGTGTGTGTGTGTGTGTGTGTGTGTGTGTGTGTGTGTGTGTGTGTGTGTGTGTGTGTGTGTGTGTGTGTGTGTGTGTGTGTGTGTGTGTGTGTGTGTGTGTGTGTGTGTGTGTGTGTGTGTGTGTGTGTGTGTGTGTGTTGGAGGTCCTCTATATTTAAAAAATTTCCGATCAATATTTTAGGTTTTTAAGTTTCTATAGTCTTACTTAAAATTGATCTAATTTCTTATTAAATTTAACTTTTTTGAGGTGATGCTCTTAGTTCATTTTGTATTGGCAGGAAATGTTGAGGTGACATGGTTACATATTTTAACAGTATTTATACAAAATATTCGTAATATCTCTCTTTAAAGTAAGTAGTTTTCATTAATTCTTCCTTTTATGTTTTATTTATTAATAGCATTAGTGTATTTTATTTTTTAATATAATGACATATTTATAGTATTTTCTCCTTTCTCCATAGCTCAATAGTATCAGCAAATTACGGGTGAAGGTTGGCTGCCTACAAAATATTGTTTAAACCTTCATTCTTAGTTCATGAGGCCAAGAGTTTGCTGTTATACAAATGAGGCTAATATTTCTTACTCTAATCAGTCTAGTTATACTAAGGATTAAATTGTTTGCATACATTATAACTATTATTAATGTGGAATATATATATATATATATATATTGCAATTCAAAACAAATAGAATTTTTAAAAAATATCAGAATTTAAAAAAAATAAGGATGCTGCAGTATTATAAACATTTCTGAGACTCTTTGAATAGCTCTTATATATAAAATAATTTAAGTAAAAGTGGGGTTTGGCTAGTTTTCTGGCTAGCCAACCATACTTCTTTCTGTTAATAACACTGAACGAAATCCTATTGAAAATAATGGATAAAATTTCCAAATCCATTACAAGAAAAAGTAACTTACCTTTTAAATTTCTTAATAAGGTAAACTTTTAATGTAGATTTTCTCTCTCTCTAAATTGGCTATATTTCAAATGAAATGAAGTAGAGGAAATTGTAAAGAAAAAAGAAATTTCACCGCAGGCACAGCATTCCTCTTTAGCATCACTACATCTTAAATGATACTTTTTAAACATATTTTTTAAATGTTCCAAAAGTTAGTGGTTGCTTTAATTTTACGAAATGCGAATGCGTGTGTGCTTTTTTAGCAATCATACGCTTTTTTTTAATTTTCTTTCTTAGCTAAATAAGTAGAAAAACTAAACATTTTGAAACCAGGTTATGTGTAAAAATTACTGTTAATATTCAGTAGAACATTGAATGCAAAACTATTTCTTGTGTATCGTCACGTGACAAGAGTTATACATAAATTCTTTTGTTAGCGTCGATACGCAAGAGTTCGTTTTGTTCTATCATTTTCACATGTAGAAGAATTAGAAGAGAAGGAGAAACCAAACAAGTAAAAAGAGAGAAGAAAGAAGTCAGGTATGGATAAGATCGTTTTAGTTAGTCATATTTCTCTCTATTAATTTATTGTATTTTTACATATTACTATTACTTTTGGTTTGATCACCTACTTTCATAAAATAAACTGTTTATATGAAAAATATCTACATTTCCCTTAAAAAGTAAACAAAATCGAAATTTTTTGCTGCTTACAGGTACTAATTTTGTTATAATAGCCTTATCGGGATTTTTTTGTATACTTTAACTAAAAAGTATTTGTCACATTCTATAAAATATCTATGCAGTATACAAAATACCCTTTAAAAGTATTTAATTATTATCATAATTGGGCATAAAAACGTCGGACATTCTCTAGATGGTCTACGTATTTTATATAGAATCCTTTTGTTTTCTACGTTGCCTGTAAGACATACTTGTATATATTCTATTCTTAAGGTTTATTTCTATATTTACTTTTTTCACTTTTCAGTAAATGTGTTTCTGCAATTTGTTGAGCTTTTGGAGTCAAACTTCGTAAATGCGTGCGATTTTTTTTAAAAAAGGAAAACTGGTAAACGGATTTTTTTTTTAACCTTGATGCTAAAATTGATTGAGAAAATTGAGACGAGTTATAATATTTTTTTAATTTTTCACCCTTCCGTGAAACTACTCATTTCTTGTACCACTCTAGCCACAAAAATTGCTATTTCTCTCTTATCTATATACTTTATATATATATATATATATATTGGTATGTTCAAAATTAAGAGAGTTTTTAGATTTTATCAAATATCTATAGAACTACTGGACAGATTTTAACTAAATAAATTTGGCATGTATATAGGGCTGATATACATTGGTGTGCAAAAATTAAGGACGAAGTCAAAAAATTAGCATATCAGCTGAACGAAGAGGCAGAGCGGACAGAAAGACCAATCAGGAGATTAAGTGAGGTGATGTACGTAGCACATGCGCAGATATGCAGGTAGACGTAATGGGGAGTGTCTGAGTAGTAAAGCATGTTGTCGGTGTAAGATTAGTATTTCTGGCAAAGAGATTGCACACCGTATAACAGTTAAAATCACACCGAGTTGCTGCCTCAGCGAGAAATGGCGAATAATCAGTCTGTTAGACGACATCTGGATGCTTTTACCCGAGGTCGAATCATTGGGAAGTTGAAGGAAGGTTGCAGTGTGACAAGTGTGGCTGCAGAGTTCGGAATTGCTCACAGCATCGTTTCACGACTTTGGAGACAATTTCAAACTACAGGAACAGCTATCCGGGGTTCAGTAGTGGTCGTCCACGAGGAACCACACCCGCAGATGACCGGTATATTGCCTTACAGGCCAGAAGAAACAGGCGGCAGACAGCAGGAGAAATCGCTAGACACACGACACAGGCGACTGGACGACCGATATCGCGTTTTACCGTGGCCAGAAGACTGCACGGTGGTGGTCTGTTTGCACGATGCCCTGTACGGTGTGTACCTCTAACGCCTGCCCATCGGAGAAGGCGTTCTCTGTGGTGCCGGGAATACCGGAAATAGAGAGACAATGAATGGAACGAGTACTCTTTACAGATGAGAGCAGATTCAGTCTGAGTAGCGATTCTCATCGCATACTCATCTGGAGAGAGCGGGAAGCCGCAATCATCCCTCGAACATCATTGAAAGGGACAGGTATGGAGGTGGCGGTGTTCTCGTTTGGGGAGGCATCATGCTTGGTAGTCGTACAGACCTTCACATCTTCGACGCAGGTTCAGTCAACGGGACCCGTTATTGTAACGAGATTCTTCTTCCATATGTGCGTCTTTTTAGAGGCGCTATGGGCCGCAGTTCCTTTTCATGGACGACAATGCACCATGTCATCGCACAGTAGCTGCCAAGCAGCTCTTAGAGAGTGAGGATATTGAACGTATGGATTGGCCGGCACGATCTCCGGATCTCAATCCCATCGAGAATGTATGGCGTTTTCTAGGCAGACGCTTGGCCGCTCGTACCTTACCACCAGTAACGATTCTGGAGCTTCGATTGGCACTGCAAGACGAATGGGCAGCAATGCCTCAACAACTCATTGACACCCTCATTCTCAGCATGGGCAGACGCTGTGAAACCTGCCTAGCAGTCAGGGGAGATCATATTCCCTACTAAAGACCGGATATTTCTTACTGGACACCCATCACAGGGATGTTTCGGCCTTCAGTCGCATTGCGCTCCATGCTACTTTTTCAATAAAGCTTCTTTTTATCACTCTGACTTCTCTTTTAGTAAGTGTTGCTTACATTACTCATGTCCTTACGTATTGGGGATCTTACGGTATTAAATGTGTTGATTTGTAATGCTTTTGTACCAAGTTATATTGAAAAAAACCGTCTCTTCCTTAATTTTTGCACACCAGTGCAATGCCAAAAACTTTCCATTCACAACAGTTAAAATACACACACATGATTGTGCGTAACACACATCGAGTCCGAAGGTATGAAACAGCAAATACGGAATATAACAAAAAAAAGTGTTTATAGAGGGCATGGTCTCCACTTTCAGATGGACAAGCATCACACCGAGATTTTATACCGGAAATAAGGGAATTTATGAGTTCCTGTGGCAATTAATCCCACTGATCAGTAAATTTGACTAAAAGAGTTCAATGACTGTTTACGGGTATTAGGTTTAGATCGAAACATGGGCAACAGTCTTCACATAATAATAGTCTTACCATTTTTGCCAGTTAACATGCAGTTTGAAATTCACTGTTTTTCAAGAATACTTACAGGAATAATATTTGATCAGTAAAATTATCCAGATCATGATCTTATTAAGAAAGAGTCGAGAAAGAAACAAGGTCCTCCAGAGGGTAAGGCCTGGGCTCAGTTGGTCCATACCTTCAGATGTCCCTGGTTATGGTGTGTGTGCCGAGAGAATAGGAACAGTAAAATAATTTCAAGTTCATATGATTTTCGCTGAAGTATGTCTCTTTGTCTCTGTCTCTTCCTCCTCACATATGAAGTTCTTTATATCTATCTGATCCCCTATATGCGTGGGAGTGTATTTGTCTAAGAGAGAGACAGCAAATGATTAAAATTTTGACAATTTCCTTAAATGTTTTTGTTAAAACATGACTTTTTTAACTATTCATATATTCTTTTTGGAAACACGTTGTAATATTTTATAGTTAATTAAGAATTATTTTGCCTTTTTTTTATCCAGTTTAATCATATAGCTCAGTCAAACTAGGGGAAGAGAGAGATTCAGCCTTTTATTTTATTATTAACTTTTAAAGTGTTTAATTCTTTTAGATTTCAAGAAACAAAATACTTCATTTCTTCTTCAAGTCCTTCGAAAGAGTTGCAGAAACAAAGTTGTGGAATGCAGCATTGACTTGTGATTTCCGTGAATTTGACACGTAAGTTGCGTCGATGTTGCATTTTACTTCTTTCTACTCTTCTGGAATGCGATTGTGTGAATAATAAAAATAAACCTGCTATGAAAAATGTGGTAAGTAAATAATTACTTTTTCATACAGTGAATAGTTTCATATTATCATACGTTTTGAATTTTATTTTCACTTTTTAAATTTTTCATCATCATCATCATGAGATCTGGTAAGACAGCCCCACGTGAGCCAGTGCCTTCCTTTGAAGATTCCTCCTAATGACCTCTTGTTTACTGTTGTTTATTAAGGCGATGTAGTACCCTAAAAATCATTAAACTGTCGAAAATTTTTATTGGCTTATTTGATACCTCGAATTCTTATAAACACAACCTTGCAAAATTTCAAAGCTTTACCTGCATTTTTTTATCAAGTTATGGGGAAATACTTGTGGCTGTATGGCAACTACCACGCTTACATTTCAGCTCATCTACTAGAAAAGAGCCTGATAAAAATGAATTAAATATTTTTCTACCGCAAGTAAATTGACATTAAAATACAGTAACATTATATATGCATTGACATTATGTGAGAGTTCATGAGAAATAACTTCTCAAAATGTTTAACAAAAACATTTTATTCGGTTTTAACATCTAGGGGACAATTTACATTCATTTAAAGAGCTAACAACACAGCCGTCGGCTACATGCCGTGAGCCAGAACACAGACAGACTAAACTATTTCATTTCGAAATCATACAATTGCATAATAATAAAAAAAGACAGCCAATCAGCGGCTCGCACTACAGGCGCTTCGAACGGATATGAAAAAATAAATAATCCTTGAATAAAAAGAAAAGCTTGAGTGTGAATCATTTCGGCCGGCGGGAAAGAAGAAAAAGAGTGATACTTCCTTTCCTCTTCAAATCCCACAACTCGGCCGTCCTGACATGTCGCTGTCCTCAGCGAACGCGAGTATAAAGACAATTTAGAACGGAAGCATCCTGTAATGCTTACAATCAAATTACATTCAAAAATAACACTGACATAAAAATACACTATGAAGCAATTTGAAAAGAAATACAATAAATCACAAATGATAAACACTTCAAATTATAAAAAAAGTTCACAAATTAAACACTTAAAAATAAATGCACAGTAGAAGTATGTGGAAGTATGAGCCATAAAAATAACACGCGTAGAAAAATGCCAAAGGAAAATTACTAAGGGAACAAAAAAAAAAATGCCTATCCAAAAGGTTTCATTAGGTCGACAGCTGTTGTCGTTTGGTTTGGGCCTGCATGATTCCCTATCTTGGATACCTCGTATCTTCCTTTGCCGTTGACCTGAGTCACTTCATATGGTCCGAAAAATTTGGGTCTAAGCTTTAGACCAGTTCCAAACTGAGTTCGTTGGATGGCCACGATGTCACCGATCTTGTATTCGGTAGCTTCCTTACACTTCTTGTTGTGCTGCTTCCTATTTTCGTCTTGGATTTGAGAATGTTTTTAACAGCTTCTGATCTAAGCTTGTTTCTTTGATCGTTGAATTCTTTGAACATCTCTTCGATAAGGATTTCTCTTATGGAGATGTCTTCGCTGCTTCTCATCTTTACACCTGTCAGAAGTTCGAATGGTGTAAACTTAGTGCTACGACAGATGGTGTCATTCAAAATTCTTTGTGCTTCTGGCACGTGCTTGAACCACTTCGTGGGGTCTTCAAGGGTAAGCTTGGTCAGTGCTGGAATTAGGGTTCTATGAACTCGTTCGACTTGACCATTCCCACGTGGTACTCCTGTTGCAATTTGCAGATGCAGGATATTTTCTTTTTCACAGTACTCTTTGAAGCTGTTCGATGTGAACGCTGCTCCTCTGTCGGTGATTATCCGGACTGGGTTTCCAAATGTTTTCTGTTGGAGTCTAAGTTTCTCCAACGCGTCTTCAGCGGATACGGACTTCGTAGGATAGAGCCACACGAATTTCGAAAACGCATCTACGACAGTCAGAATATGCTGATAATTCTTGTTTGTCGAGGGCATTGGTCCTATGAAGTCTACATGGTAGGTGTGGAGAGGGGTATCTTCTTTGGGAATTGGATGCAACATCCCCTCTTTCTTGCCGGTTTTCTTGTTTGCAAGGATGCATGGTATACAATGCGCTATTGTGTTTTCCACTTTAGACTGCAATTTCGGAATGTAAAACTCTTGCTTCACAATATCTGTTGTTTTGGCGACTGCAAAATGTCCTTTCTCGTGAGCCATCTTGATCAGCTCTGTCTGCATTCCTTCTGGTACTACGACTAATTCTCGGCCATTTTCGTACTTATACAGGATCTTATTCTTCATGAAGTACTCTTGATCTTGGCCCTCGTTCAATAAGGACTTAAGAGTGGTGATGTAGTCGTCCTTTTCTTGGGATATCCTTAATTTTGCTGTGATAGTATCGGTAATTATCATTATAGGATACCTGCTCAATGCATCAACATGTCGCATCTTTTGTCCTGCTCTATGTTCTATTTCGTATTCGAATTCCTCTAAGAGGAAGGCCCATCTTGCGATACGTGTAACCAGGTCTTTTTTGCTCATCGTCATCTGAAAAGCGGAGCAGTCTGTCACAATCTTGAACTTATTGCCGAATAGGTAGACCCTAAACTTCTTGAGGGCTTGCACAATGGCTAAGACCTCCAGCTCATAACTACTGTATTTTTCTTCGGCTGGGCTAGTCTTTCGGGACATATAATAGACAGGATGCAACATTCCGTCATCAGCTTCTTGAAGTAGTACGGCACCGTAGCCGTATTTACTCGCATCAGTGTGCAACTCAGTTCTTGTACCTTGCCTGAATATCCTTAGGACAGGGCTTTCAGACAGCGTCTCTTTAAGTCTCTCAAAAGCTTCTTTCTGTACGGCCTCAAACGTAAACGGATGATCTTTTCTAAGTAGATCACTCAATGGTTTGGCGATACCGGCATATCCTGGGATGAATTTCCGGAAGTAACTAGTTAAACCCAAAAAACTTTGTACTTGTTTAACTGTCTTAGGAGTAGGGTAATTCTTAACTGCTTGAGTCTTCGAATCTGAAGGTCGTATGGTTCCTTCCTTCACAACGTACCCAAGAAACTCAACTTCTTTTTTCAGGAACTGACACTTTTTAAACTTGAATTCAAGTCCATATTTCACTGCCAAATCAAATACTTTCTTTAGCTTTCTAAGACCGTCTGCTTCATCCAAAGAAGGTATTATTAGGTCATCCATATAAGTTATTACTGTTACCTTCAACTTATTAGTTGTCTATAAATGCTATTTACATATCTCTGGAAAACTCCTGGGCTTGTACTTAGGCCAAACGGGACTTTATTAAATTCGTACTGCCCATCAGGTACAATGAAAGATGTATATTTTTTGCTGTCTTCGTCAACATTTACGTGGAAAAAGCCATTCTTCAGATCAAGGGTTGTGAATACTCGAGCCTCTTGAAGTCTATCTAGTACATCCTCGATTAAAGGAAGTGGAAATCTATCCTTTACCAGCTTCCGGTTCAACTGTCGATAGTCCACACAGAGTCTTGTTGAGTGGTCTTTCTTCTTTACTAAAACTATCGGACTAGCATAATCCGACGAACTAGGGCGAATGATTCCATCTCTGATCCATTCGTCGATTTGTTTATTGACCTCTTGTCGTTCTGGAAACGAGAGTCTTCTAGCTCTTTGATAAACTGGTATTTCGTCTTCAAGGATGATCTTCATTGATACATCCGTAGATTCCGTCTTCTTTGGTTGATACGAAGACACCATGTCTTCAACGCGACAGGCAATTTCAGCATTCTGAATGTGTCGCAGGTCTAACTCGTCTTGCTCTTCTTTCTTCGAAATGTTGAAAATCCAATCTGGAGATTCTGGTTTCACCTTTTCTTCATGAAAAGGACAGGGAGCATGGGCGAGGAATGCTGACCCAATGATTGCCTCAAACTTAAGAGCTGCGCTGGGGACAACTTGAAAGTCTAGACGGCAAACGTGTCCGTCTATCTCCGCAACATGTCTGAAGGATCCAAGTGTTTTAACTTGTCCCTGACCAAGTCCGGTCAGGACCGTTGATTCTCTCCAAAGTTTAGTTTTTAGATTCATCCTCTTGTAGACGTCAAAACGTATGAGGTTGCGTACACTGCCTGTATCCAATAAGGCTGTGACGACAAAGTCTCCTATCTTGACCTGTCTTGTAAACTTCTGCAAATCTACATCTGGATATTCTATTGCTTCTTCTGGTACTTCATTGACGATGTGAACAGGATGCGTGTCAGAGTGCGTGTTGATCTCATTCCCTTGACTTCTTCTTAATTCGGGACATGCATTTCTTAGGTGGTCAGGAGAATCGCACTCATAGCAACGAAAATTCTTCTGTCCAGAAGTCTTGCTTTGGGCTGGCATGGAACCTCTGCCTCCCGGTTCAGTCTTTGTTTGACGTTTATCGTAGAATCTCGTGTGATTCTCTGTAGATCTACCATGGTTGTCATTATATTTTCCACGGTTGTCTCTAAACCTTGCATGGTTGTCGCTAAGTTTTCTGCGATTATCTTGGAACCTTGATTTGTCGTTATGACTGGGACGACTCTCATTCTGTTTCCTACCGTGGTGGTTATTTCTTAAGCTATCTTTTAAGCTTTCAAATTCGTCGAATTTATTGGCGAGTTCTTCAGGCTGTTTCAATTCGAGCCACTCTCCAAAAAAATGATCTTTAATATCCTCAGGAGCTTTTGCCTTTATTCGCTCAGCAATAAGTAGGTTTACTAAGCCTTCAAAAGTGGTTATCTCTAGAGTAGAAATCCATTCCCTAAAGTAGCAACTTAATTCGTGGGCGAAACTACGCCAAGTCTTTTCAGGGTCCTTTTGATGTCTGTAAAATAGAGTTTTAAGTTTTTCTGCAGACAACTTGTACTTTTTCAAAACCAGCTCCTTAACATAGTCGTAGTTATTCGCGTTTTCAGCTGTCTCCCTCGCCAACATGTTAGAGATCTCTGGAGGCATCACATGGAGTAGGTAAACTACCCATTCTTCTCTTGGTACTCTGGCCATCTCAGCTCGCTCTCAAAGTTGACGAGAAAAAGACTCATCTCATCTTTCTTCTCATCAAACTTAGGCGTGATTTGTGCCAAAGGGATCTTATGATGAACCTCCTCAGTTCTTCCAGGGGCGTCGTGGCTGCTGGGGCTGCCTGCAATTCTAAACGTCGGATCTCTAAACGTTGTAATTCAATTTGCCGCTGCTCAGCCTCAGCTTCACGTTCAAGTCGTCGCTGCTCAGCTTCACGTTCAAGTCGTTGCTGCTCAGCTTCACGTTCAAGTCGTTGCTGCTCAGCTTCACGTTCAAGTCGTTGCTGCTCAGCTTCACGTTCAAGTCGTTGCTGCTCAGCTTCACGTTCAAGTCGTTGCCGCTCAGCTTCATGTTCAAGTTGCTGACGCTCAGCTTCTGCTTCTTCAAGTCTTTCTCCGATTATTCTATCCAACATAATTCGGACTGCCTCTTCGTTAAAATTCTTACTTTCAAGAATTATGTGCTTAATGTCGGGAACTCTGCTGTTCGGTGGAACATTTTCACCGAGTTCTTCACAGACGTTCACCAGATCCGCCTTTTTACCTTTCGCTAAAAATGCCATTACGAAAGAGTTCGGTACTTAATGAGGCACTAGTAATAATTAGCTTCTAAAAATTATCAATACTGACTTTTATAATTGGAAAAAACAAAAAGAAATCCAATACTAACATTCAAAGACACTACCTTTATATTGAAAAATAATATCTACCATAACAAACAAGAACTATGCACTGTTATGCACACCACTGGTGTTTATAATCTTTTTAATTACACCCTAACAACTTTTAAGATTTAAAAAAAACAAGGTTAAATTTAGACCGCGCGTTAGGTAATGACTTCATGCACAAGTCAGTGAATTTTATCCTTTCAAACACAATTAGAATTTATATGTTATATCCCACTTCTGACACCAATACCTCGTTAAAGAGATAATAATCACAAATATGTTATACGTAATATGATTATGTTCACTTTTCAACAATATGCACGTGCAATGTAGTACCAACACAATAGTCACAATGCTTACCTAGTACTGCACTATCAAACAGTGTGGATCACAAGATTTACTCAACTCTGGTACTATACCAACAGCTAACACTTACTATAAAGATTTTTCATTCTTATTTGACAAGATAAATCATAATTTATTCATAAACACTATTTTTAAATCACAACTGTGGACCTAGTTTCGGTTTTAAAAAAAAGAAAATCTACTTTCGTTTTCAAAAGAAATAAAATCTACTTTCGTTTTTTAAAAGAAAGAAAATGTACCTTTTTCTGTTATCAAATAACCTGAAATTAGCATTCTAAGCATTTCTTAACACACACAATGATTAAGAATAACTGAACTCACTTGAAAAGGAATTAAATCCTATTAGCACAAAACATTACACAGTACTGTAATACTTTAAAAAAAACCAAAAATATCAATAAAATTACTAAATCTATACTAAAATTGATCAAATTCAACCGAAACTTGCATGAAAAGAATTATATCATATTATCACAAAATATATAACACTGTAATGTAATACTTTCAAAAACATCAATACTATTACCAAATCTATTCTAAAATTGATCAAATAAAAATATCAATAATCGAACAACAATACTGATCAAGTTAACGATTTGAAATTATTCACTTTTCACAACTAAAAAAGCATAGCACCATAAATCAAAATTTGGTGAAAATCAAAACAGTACTTATCTTGACTCTTCAGGTAGTCCACTCTTGAAATATACACCGGACACTGGTGAAAACGAAACACGAGATTGTCACTGACGAAACACGAGACTGTCACTGACGCAATACAGCAAGATCACTGAACTTTTTGAGTCCACTAGGCAGGACTATAGATGAACACACACAAAAGCGAAACGGTGCCGGACAAAAAACCAGACGAGGAAACTGCAGGGCCGGAGCGAGAATGAAGCCCGAAACGAAACTGGAATCCGGAACACTGGAACCCGAACGAAACTGGAATCCGCAACACTGGAGCCCGGAACACAACTGGAATCCGCAAAACTGGAGCCCGGAACAATACTGGAATCCGCAAAACTGGAGCCCGGAACAATACTGGAATCCGCAAAACTGGAGCCCGGAACAAAATCGTAACGGCTTCCTAAAAGCCGAGAGACAGTTGGCTGTTTTTTTTCCGCAGCATTAGAGCCGACAAACTAATCTGCGGGGATTTCCCTAAAATTCAATCCCGGCCGAACCCCCAATCTGTGAGAGTTCATGAGAAATAACTTCTCAAAATGTTTAACAAAAACATTTTATTCGGTTTTAACATCTAGGGGACAATTTGCATTCATTTAAAGAGCTAAACAACACAGCCGTCGGCTACATGCCGTGAGCCAGAACACAGACTGACTAAACTATTTCATTTCGAAATCATACAATTGCATAATAAAAAAAAAGACAGCCAATCAGCGGCTCGCACTACAGGCGCTTCGAACGGATATGAAAAAATAAATAATCCTTGAATAAAAAGAAAAGCTTGAGTGTGAATCATTTCGGCCGGCGGGAAAGAAGAAAAAGAGTGATACTTCCTTTCCTCTTCAAATCCCACAATTATATATGCAGTAACAAATCAATTTCAAGAAACGAATTGTGCAATTCATGAAAAAAATTCTATTTTGTGAATTATTTATTGGGAAGAGCAAATGGGGATTTGGTCAATATTTAAAAGATGGGCGTGCTTTTTTTATGATATTATGATGAATGAAATTAAAACTCAAAACGGATTCTTCCAAAGCACAAATACTAAATATCATTTTGATGACTCTGATAATTAAAAATTTAATTCGCAAAATAGAAAAATCTTCTGTTTTTATTATTTGTTTTTGGTGATATGTATATAAATCCCATGTGTGTGAAATTCGACATTTTATTAATAAAATATTTTAAGATATTATTTAAACAAATACAAGATGCAGTTCTTAGATTTTGATATATTTTACCTTTAAATTGTTGTTTGATTTTGCTTTCATTCGTGTACAATATTTAAAATGCGTAATCATGGAAATAAAAAATAAAGCATAACATCTTTTGTCCATGTTGTGCATTAGCTCCAATCATGAAATTAGCTCTGAGCATGGAATTATCTCTGAAGGGTATGTATTTTTTTTATAATTATTAAGAAAAAGTTTTATAAAATATTGATCTTTCATTCGTTTTTTTCTATATATTCGTTATGGCAGTATACTGTTTAATTGTACTACATTTGTGCAATTTTTTATGGTAAGCATTTTTATAATTAACATTTCATAAAAGTTTCAGACCTATTCGATAAATACATATATTCCTATTCATGAAATTAAAATTTAAAAGTCATATTTCTTCATGTTGAGTTTTTGTAGACACACTCTCATTCAAAACCCTAAGGCTTTTTGATAAGTGAAGTATGGGTTTAAAATTATTTATACGTGTTTTGAAATGTATGTTTTATAAACTGCGAATGGAATTAGCTCTAACATGTTTACTACTTTTTTTAAAAATTTCAAATCAAAATTAACGTTTTTTTGAGAATTTGGAAGTTTAACTGAAAAAAATAATAAAAAAAATAAAAAGAGCAGAGAGCCCTTGCACAGTTGTATGTAGTATATTATAAGGTACTTGTGTGTGTGTGAAAATCAATGCCGTTGACAACAGTTCTGCCTCGCATTGTAGGTTTCTCTCACATTGTGGGTACGACGCTTTTTATTTTTTTCTCCTAATTTTTAAAGAGTTTTATGCTTTCAGACTCAAGAAGCAAAAAAAAAAAAAAAATCCTTTTTGACTCAAGCCTTCACTTATTAAAATACTTATTAAAAATGTTTCCCTTCGCGTTGAGATTATGAACAATACATTCGCCACGGCACTTCTAAAGTGCAACACTGTTAATGCCGGATCACTCCTCTTAATAGTTGCATTAGAACGACATCGGGATGCTCGTAACTTTTGGTTAACGTTAAGTCTGCCAGTTTTAGTATACTGCTCATCAATGAAAAATATTCAAATCAAAGAGGGCCATCGTCAATAAAGCCTCAAGCCTCAGTTATCTCCTTCTTGATGTGATGCTAATAAAAAGAATGTAATATATATATTTTATGTGTGTGTGTGCGTAAGTGTGTGTGTGTGTGTGTGTGTGTGTGTGTGTTGTGTGTGTGTGTGTGTGTGTGTTGTGTGTGTGTGTGTGTTGTGTGTGTGTGTGTGTGTGTGTGTGTGTGTGTTTGTGTGTGTGTGTGTGTGTGTGTGTGTGTGTGTGTTGTGTGTGTGTGTGTGTGTGTGTGTGTGTGTGTGTGTGTATGTTGGAGGTCCTCTATATTTAAAAAATTTCCGATCAATATTTTAGGTTTTTAAGTTTCTATAGTCTTACTTAAAATTGATCTAATTTCTTATTAAATTTAACTTTTATGAGGTGCTGCTCTTAGTTCATTTTGTATTGGCAGGAAATGTTTAGTGATATGTTTACATATTTTAACAGTATTTATACAAAATATTCGTAATATCTCTTTTTAAAGTAAGTAGTTTTCATTAATTCTTCCTTTTATGTTT
>BMAO01006289.1:0-20324 GCA_019973975.1 Trichonephila clavata | reverse complement strand
TGCTCCAACAGGACAACGCCCCATGTCATAAGGCTAAAATTGTGACGGAGTTGTTCCAGGAACATGATGTTGAATTCCAGTTAATGTCCTGGCCACCTAACTGACTGAATCCAATCCGATAGAACACATTTGGGATGTCACGGGACGGCAGCTCAGAGTTCAAGGACTACCAATTCGCAATATCTCGGATTTGCATGACCGTTGCTTAAACATCAGGTACAATCTGTCTCCGGCCATCTACCAAGGACTTGTGGCATCCATGCCAAGGCCGGTTGAAGCCGTGTTGCGCGCCAAAGGTGGGTGAACTCGCTATTGACAGGTGGTCATAATGTTTTGGTTCTTGAGTGTATTTATCAATAGATTATTATTTTATAATAAAGTATAAAATTTCAATTTATTGCGAGTTTTACAATATGTAATATTTTCTGGACTATAATATATGCTGGGTATATGTAAGATTCCCAATAATGCATGTTTTAATGATGTGTTTCAGATCATTATGCTAAGATCGCTAGTATTTATGATGTAGGCTCGACAACATTAACAACAGCGACCTTCTTTCTCTTCACAGTAGAGAAAGAGTTTCCTAATTTAATAAAATCCTTAAAAGTAGATTAAGGACTTGAAGAGTTGATGATCAAATTGTAGCTTTGGCGTACGGGCCAAATCCTATTAACTCAAACCCAACATAAATATTAATCCTCTTTCAAGTTACTTTACGCAATACCTAATTATCCAAGGACATCTTATTTCTTACTTACTTTGTTTAAATTTAAAACTCCCGCAAATTGTGTTTACCTTTCTTTTTGGAGACGCTGACCATGTCATGTTTTCCAGTCCTCTAACTAAAGAGGTTTTTTTATGTAGTTGTTGCTTCCCAATCTGATAATTGGTTTGGCAAAAAAAAATTTGATTTTATTGTAATAATAAAAATTCTCCCATTTTTTCCAAGTTAAAATCACATATTATGATGGATTTAAATCCCTTAGATGAGGTTGCATCATTTTTTGGTCCATTAGAGTTAAATTTTTTTTTAAACGGGTGAGTGTTGGACATTTGAATCTTCAATCGTATTTCTTTGTCATTGCCCTGGTTGCTCCAAATCCACTCCGTCGAGCGAGAGTACCATCGCATGTCCATTGCTGTAAATACCTATTGATGGAACATTGAGATCAATATGGTGAGCAACGCTGTGTATTGACACTCTGCGATCATCAACCAAGAAGGATTCCTCTCTCTCAAACTCGGTTTATTCTTTGACATTTTTTTTCTTCATCAACATGTAACTCAACTGCATGGTTGCAGCTTGCTTTCACCTTAATGCTCTATTTTCATTATCCCTGAGTATCTATATACACACACATAAATACAGGGTGTTTCATTAAAGATGAATAAAATTTTAAAAAAGAATGATATTATACATCCCCAAACAAACAACTTTTATCAAAGAATGCGTGGTCAAAATTAAAACACAAATGTGCTGGTGTATTTGGTAGTTTGATCCATTCAAACGTTAAAGCTCCATTTCATTCCTGCTTCGAGTTTCGGGGAGAAAGACGCCATAATAAAATGCAAATATGATATGGGAAGAAGAACTCATATGCTTCGGAGAGAACTCGCACGTTCTGACAAGGAAAAATATTTCCTGTTTTTGTAACTGGTGCTTCCAGACACGTTGAACAACTCACCTCCATTCATCCAGAGTGTATTATGATTCCAGCAGGGGAAAGCACTAGTCCATTATGTACGATCAAGCGAATCATTCTGGATGTTAGATTTCCAAATCGATGGGTTGGGCGAAGGGATCCTGTAGCTTGGTAACTGTGTTCGGAAGACCATCCATGTCGATTTCTTTTTGTGTGGACAGTTGAAGGCTTTTATATTTGAGACACTTATTGAATCTTAAGAAGAGCTCGTCGCCTGACATTCGACTGCTATAAGGAAGGTGCTCAATATGCCAGGTGTTTTTCACAAATATAACCAAGCCTTTCTTTGAAGTTGTACCTCGTGCATAGCCACTGCCCGTCACTGCTTCGAACATTTATTGTACCACATGTTATTTAACTACTTTTGTAACTTAATTTTTCTTAGTGTGTTTTTGGTTCGTATAACATCATCAACTTCGGCACACTTTAACACCTTTGCCTTTTCATTCCTACCATGTTTTTTCTGCTTAACACTCTCTGTGCTTGGATGTGTACTATCCCCTCTTACAGCTTTCCTCAACTTTTATAAGTACCCTGTATATATATAGATAGATTGATATATAGCAGGGGTGGCCAACCCTCAGCACGCGTGCCGCAGTGTGGTACGGCGAAGTTGTAAAAGTGGCACGCGAAGACTTACTGAAAAATTAAAACTTTGAAGCAAAAAATTATAAAATTGCAAAAAAAGAATATTTATTTAAATACAGTTGTCTCAGACGAAAAAAAAACCTAAAAATTTGGATCAACATATGTTCGTGAATAAATGTTTCCTTTTATAAACAAAAAAAATCTAAATATTGCTTAAAATAGCTGATACTGACCTAAAAAACCTAAATTTCTTTGCTTCTTCTAGCTAATCCCAATATAGATGAATTGGTAAAAAAAACTACGAATTCTCTCTCTCTCTCTCTCTCTCAAAAGCCACTGTAAGTACTGACTATTTAATATAATTCTGTAGAATTAAATCTTTCAAGCTTTTCCTTTTTATTTTATGCCTAACTTAAATGATTGTACCTGTAAAACATTTATTGACAATAAAATCTAAGTTTGCACTTTTGTCTTACTTATTATATTATTTTAAAATCCCCACAAATTAGACTTGTATAAAAAACGTGCTATTTTTGCGTAAAAATCTCATAATAAACTTATAGGTAGCCTTTTTTCCCCATTTTCCATCTCTCTTTTTTTGTTGGAAAAGTTGGTAGTGGCACGCATTAATATTTTTTATCAGAAAGAGGCACTCTTTCCAGAAAGGTTAGCCTCCTCTGATGTATAGATATACATGCCAATGTCAAATCCTAACCTAGTACTACAAGAAAGAGGTGTAACAACTTGTACGCTCGATAATTAATGATGAACGAGGAATCAGATCATAATCTAAAGAATTCACTGAGGAAACTATTTGTGTAAAAGGCTTGAAATATATTTTTTAAATATTAACAAACTTAATAAGAAAATTATAAAAGATATAATTTAACTCTGAAAATTCTTGTTCCTTACATATATTTATAGATACATTATTGCATAAACACTTATAATAATTTTCTTTAGAAAGAAATAAAAATTATAAAAGAACTATATTGCCTTTGAATTCTTAATTATATGTAATGTTTAATGAAAAAAATATTATGTATGAAATATACTTTAATTTTATAATGTTTTTAGAATATTCTTTATAATATAAAGATAACCATATATTGTTTACTGGGTTTTTTCAAGGAAGCTGACATTGAAAACAAGCTTTTTCTTTTTTTTCAGTTTTTATATCATTTTAAATTAAACTTAAGATCATATTCTACGCATTGAAAAAAAGTAGAAGTTGCAAGCGATTTTAGGAACATATGAAATTTCTTCATTTCATTTCTCTCTCACGTGAAACCAAATATCAAATTGAAAAAAATATATTAAAAAAAAAACAGCAAGCGAATAACATAACACAAAATAAAAAAAAATGGCTCCCAAAAAAGGATTCCACAGATGCATTATCTTCACTTTCCTCTGGAAATATTGGAAGAAAGTCAATTCTTTCAGCTTTCCTGATGTCGTATTCTATTTCAACTTATATGTTATTCGAAATTGATTTGTTTTCCAATTATTTTAACGTTATGATGGCATCTTTTAATTGATGATACTCTAAGAATCGTAGTAAACAACATGTGATATGGGAAATGAATGTCTTGTCCCGCAAATTGAAATTTTTTCTTTGCTAATATGATTAGGATAACATTACACAAAATCTACTGCTCAATTAAATTTACTGCTCAACAATTTAAAATAATTCATGAGAAAAACAATATATATGCGTATATTCGTGTAAAAGAATACGTTGTAGACAATTTGCAATTTTAGTATTCTTCGTCCTTTAACAATACAAGAGTTTTCAATTTCTTAAAAGACGTATTACGCCCACTTTGACAGACAAATAAGACGTCATTTGAAATCGTTATTATTAAATTTGTTTAAAAATATTAGAGATTTGAATATAAATTTACAAAGAACCACGGTCTGTACAAAATTAATAAATGTATCAAATTTATTAAATGTTATTACTGAAATATATATAAAGTAAAATTTAACATTTGAAACATACAATTTCTACATAATTACATTTAAAAAAATAACTTTATTTTTCAGTGTTTTTAATTTTTATTTAAGAATATTTATAGACTGTTTCATATTTAAATTTGCAAAGTAGTTACATTTCTAAAAAATTTATATGGTATTAATTTGTTTTAAAATAAAACTAGTTGCAATAGAGTTCTTTTTTTTATTTCAATATGTGCAAACCATTGATAAATACATCATATTTATCAGAAAGACATATCAATAAATATGAAGGAAAGGAAATAAAATTTTCTGAATAAAGTAAAAACAAAGGAAGAATGCTTATATCCAGGAGACATACACAAAACTTTAGAAGAGTTTTTTGCATACTTGACATGATAATTTTTGTCTTGATTTCAGCACTCATTGGAATTTGAGTTCAACAGATGAGTTGTTGCTATTAAAAGCAAATCTATATTAAGAAAATATTAATAAAAATAAATGAATTAACGAATAAATTTTGAGAGGTGAAGGCACTTATAAAAACATCACTAGCTGAGTTTGATTTAAAAACAATCTATTACTTATAAAGAATGTGGACACATTTTGATTGGGATCAGTTTTGTATTGCAAAAATATGGATATTTTAATGAACTTTTAAATTTATTTTTGTTACTCATTCTCACAATAAATAGAAAACTGTATTCAAGAAAAATTTTAGAAAAATGAAGAAATGTATTCAAATATGTTTCTGTAAACTTCAGTATTTAAATTCATTTTATAAATATTGCAGCTGGAATGAAATAAAATTAATAAAATTTAGCTGGAGAAAAGAAATAAGTTATTGATTAAAAAAAAGATCATTGTAATATAGTGATACATGTTTATTCTTACCCCTGTTTTGAAGAACTTCAGTGTTTCATCGTCATCTATTATTGTGTCATTTATCATGTACAACGTGAAGAAATTTGTCAATGTAAAAGTATTGTAATGAAAAGCTGTAACCATATCATAAAATATAAAATTTTAAAATTTTATAAAAGAAACTAAATTGATTGTATTGTTTATGACTGCAGGATTTATATTAAGAGAATACATTAAAATGAAATGATGTGTAGTTAATTCGATAGTTTAATTCTTTTCAGTAGTTTGTTTCGTTTTTCAAATAAATTTTGCTAGAATATTGGTTTGTAATAACAAATTTTCTCCAGCAAATAATATATATATATTATATATATATATATATATATATATATATATATATAATTTTCTGAGAAAGTTGGTTTTTGAAACATTTTGATTTAAATGTTGCTGAAGAATGTTTAACAATTGCTATATTCCCTTCATTGCATAGTGTTTTTAAATAAGGAAGTTTTTTTGAATCAATTCTACTTTTTCGTAACACTTCCTCGTTGATTGATTAGTAAAGACAATCGATCAATAAAAATTTTTTATTTACAAAGACTTTTCCTCATGGACCAACTAATTATTTTATTTAATTTATTTTAATTTGATGATATTTTCAACGAAGAAATCTTTCAAAACCACAGATAATAATCATGATTATGCTAGCATAAAATAGAAATAAGGAGCTTAAATACCTAAATAATCCTGTATAAATTTTTTTTATTCCTCTTTTTTGGTTCCTTACATATTTGAATAGCTTAAACAGAGCCTTTCAGAAAAAAAATTTATTTTCAAAAGTTCCAATAAATAATTTTTGGTAAATAAAGCTAGAACAGGGTGAAAAAAATTTTCATTTGTTCAAACAATAAAAAATAATATGAATACTTTCAAAAAAGGAATAATAAACTAGCATTCATACAGTTAAATTTTAATTATCAACCTGAAAATCTTCAATGACAAAAAAATTATGAATAGCTTTAATTGCTCAAATATATATATATATATATATATATATAGGCAAAGGGAATCTAAAACTCACAACTCAATATTTTGTTCCCTCAAGCAAAGTTTCAAATGTATTTTTCCAAAGTAATTTTTTTTTTTTTTGAAAAAAAGGGGTTGATTCCGGAAGCGCGAATGTGATGTATTTTGCATATATTTTTACCATGCAAAATTTAATGCTTCTAACTAACTTTTTGTAAAAAATAATGAAACCATTCATGAAAATAATGACATTTCCTCTGGGTTCTTATTAATATGTTTTTCATTTGACATTTGTCATGAGAAATAATTAGACAATAATATATTCCAGTTTCAGTGTACTTATTTCTGAGGTATGGTCGAAATAATCTTTTTCAAGAATAAAACAGATTTCTGTAATTAAAAGTACTGATTTCTGCAACATATGCATTCAGTTTTCATCTATTTTTTTAAACGTAGAAGTAAAATCTTGTGTTCAAATATATTCTCATATAGAAAATTAGTTTATAATAAATTGGAAATGTGTTTATTTAACTATCAGTAAAAGCTTTTCAAAAATTCTAGTTGATCTTCTTTACAGATTATATTTACACTTCACAATCCAATACGAAGTCAATGAGGAAATAGTATTTTAAATTGTAGTATTATATTTTTAAATAAATCTATGAAAAAAAGGATTAATTAGATACACAACACTTATCCATTTTTATATTATAATGCTAAGAATTCATCTTATATTAGATTACAAAACTGTTGTAATATATTAACCAGACGTCATATTTTGTATTATAATTTTTATTCAACATATTTCACAGCTTTTTACAATATAATGGTGATATATTGTGAACGAAATACGTCCCAGTTGTTGAGCTTAAAATTTTTTAGAAGTATTTTCTTTTTGTTTTGTTCTATTTTATCTATCTTTTAGTTCTTCGAAATCAACTCGACCTTGATTTGAATTTCTTTTATATCTCAGATAAATTCTGAAAAATACTCGTATTCATTAGCTGAAAAATATGTAACTAATTTAGCTGTTTACAGATCTGTGATTTACTAGATCCCTCAAAACCTTGCCTTTATTTTATACTCATAATAAATTTTTAATTTTTTTTTCACTGACTGAATACTTATTCTTGTCGGAAATCTTCAAAATACCTAAAAAAGATACTGAGTCATAGATATCATCTCTCTCCCTCCCTTTCTCTCTCTCTCTCACTCTCTCTCTCTCTCACTCTTTCTCTCTCTCTCTCTTTTATTATCAAGGAAGGGCCATTATATTGATTTAAACTCAATAATTTTTTAACCTTTTTACATGTTTTGTGTCTTCTGTATTTTATATTCTTCTCTATGTACCAAGTTTCTAAATTCTTCATCTCAGGTTGGGTTTATTTCTTTTTCTTTCATTCATTCAAAAATAATAACAATATATGAAGTTTTAGTTCTTTGAAAAATGCAGAATTAAAAATAAGTACAAAAACGAGGAGCAAAACAAAATCAGCTTAACATTTAGACAACACCATATCATTATTACAATATATTTGTCTCGGTTGCATTATTCAAAATAGCTTTTAAAAAAATTCTGTTTCGAATAAATTTATTTCCCTTAAAGCAGAGTTAATATTTCACTGTTTCCTATGAATTTAACAGAAATAACTTAGAATAAAATAAATGAAAATTTTATATAAATCAATTAACTTAGACTTGGAACAAAAAGACAGATTTGTTGCCTTCCAAGATCGAAGTTTTAGGTATCAGTTTTGTTCCTTTACATTCAATAATACAAATAAATAAAAATACAGCTTTTAAATACGTTTCCCCGTTTGACTCTTTATATATGTGCTGCATTATATTTTAAAAATATAACTAATTTTAAATAAGTAAATATACTAATATAACACTGTGTTTTAAAACATTTGGCTCATATGTGTGCACGCATTTTATAAACTACATTAAAATATATTTCTTGTGGGAACAAAGTATGATAACGTGTCTATTCACGCCTGTGCAATTCCTCTTGGGTAAAATACTCTTTTTAACTGTGATTTGTGTTGAAAACCGCTTTCTGTAGGGAACACTTGGTTTTATGTAAGTTAGAGCTTTTATTTGAGTACTAATCGTGGAATAAGCAGGATGATGATTGAAAATTGAGATAGAAGAAAACATAGCATTAGTGACCGGTGCTCGTATAGTTAATTCAAGTAGGAACAATTAATCAAGTGTTGAAGCAAGAGAACTCAGGATAATAGGTAAGTGCTCTTATTTCTATTATAATCAATACAATAAGTTTGATGGCTCCTCGGGTTTAGTGACTTAAGTGTATTCTCAATTAAGTTGATTAAGTCTATTAAGTGATATAAGCAATAAAATCATTTAAATTGAAAAATGGCTGATCTTTTCTCGAATTCTCCAACACCCATGGCCGATGGACCGCGACAATATAAACTTTTAAAAATGGTGTATTACTTATTTTCTTTAAAAAAAACACGTATATTCGTGATAGTTAAAGCCGTTAATTTGTAAATATTTGAAATATTCATATGAAAACATTTTAAAAAAATTAAGTAGGGGACGGAGTACAAAAGCCAATGTTTCAATGTTCAATTTCCATTCTGTAATCCACCAAACATTTGACCTTGAAGCAGTGTACCTAAGATTTTGTGACAATGTGATTAGCCAATTTTGCTTGAATCATTTTCCCTTCTGGAAATCATAAACAGTCTCCTTTTTTCTTTCTCTATTGAATTTCTATCGTGATCTCATCACCAGATTTTCCATTTGTTAATTATGTACTTTCATGTTAAGTATTGTTGATGATCAGCTGTAAACAAATGTTTTGAAAGTTGTCTTTTATTTTATTTGACTTGTATCTCATTTTGTTTTCAATTATTTTATGTATATTTCTGAACCCACATTCTCTGACAGGATAAATGCTCATTTTAGACTATCCATTGCTTTTTAGTCAAAGACTTTCGAAACAGCTTTAATTGGTAGTGATATTTGTTCTTCAGGTCAGGATGCTGAAACTGTGGAACATGTCTTGTTGTATTGTAACCTGTATTTTTGTAAAAGAGAAAATTTTAAAAAGGAGGTGAAACGTTTAGGTATTTCCTGGATATCTGTTTTGTCTTTGTTGGTCAATTGTACTGAAAGAAATAATATACCTTAAGAAATTTGGTTTACTGTATAGATTTTTAAAGTTTTATAGGTACCTATCCCTTCTTTTTGTTTGTGTATTCCCCCTCCCCCTTCCTTTTTATTATATATTTGTGTCTTAATACTTTTTTAAACATTTTTTTAAAATTACATGATGTTGTTACCACTTACATCTGTAAGCCTCATGTTATGCAATGTGGAGCATGAGGAGTTTTGAAAATAAATTAAATAAAAAAATATACTTATGAATAAATTAAAGTTTAAAAAATGCTTTATTGCAATTAAACTTACATTAAATGAAGAGAATAATTTCAGAGTACAGCATTGAAAAAAAGATACCTTACTCGGAATAAGGCAAGTTATATTTAGGATACTACATTATTAATTGATTATCATGTTTTGCAAATTCCTTTCCTGCCAACTACATGGGACTTAGGTTAATTTCCTATCATTATTAAGTATTAAAGTCTTTCACATGAAAACAAAAACAAAAATCTCACTCACATAAAACTACACTTTATATATAAATAAAGATTTGATTCTTTTCACATACTTTACAAGATATTTGTTTTCTAAATAATTCCCGGAGTGTCAGGGTTCGAGTCCTGGTGCTACTGAAGACCCGCCATGTAAAGAGGTATGTTAAATCCGTCGAAATTCAATGTCGTCATCGTCACTTTGCCGGGTTTCAAAATTACGAGGTCCGTCGCCAATAGCACTCGTGTTGCTTTATATTGCGAAGTAAATATAACCCCCTCATAAGTCTCATAAAGATATTCCATAATTCCAATTTTGTCATTTATACAAAAAAACTGGCTTCTATAGGGATAATCAACAACATTAAGAACTTTTTTGAAAATTAATAAAAATTAAATTTTTGTAAGATTATATTTTAAATAAAATTTTGTAATGATGCTTTTTTATATTTTTCTACTCTTAGATAATTCATATGAGTCAAACTTTATTATTTTATTGTTTTTGCAAAAAAAAAACTGATTTTATATATTTAATTTTAATATTTGTAAAACTTTCTCATAGTTGATTTCAAATGCTACATTTCAAATGTTTAACTTTCATAATGTTACAACAAAACAAACTGAACGAACTCTATTTTAACTTCTTATTTCCCACTCAATTTTAGTGTGCTAGTATGTTATGCAAAATAGTATCTGAATTAGATCAATAATCTAATCTTTAGACGTGCAAAAATGTAAATTCAATTTTGAAACGTCACTTTTCCAGGGCCTCTTAATTAAGTCTTTTAGGAAGCCAATCCAAACTAAAACTAAGAAAATTTCACTGATAAGGTAAATTAGATAAAACCGCTTAACTCCAATTAAGATTTCCTTAGTTCAGCTTTTGCTTCGTTTACTATTTGAAGACACTTTTGAAAATGAATTATAAAAGTCGCTTATTCACAATATTTAATTATTCTTAGCTTACGATTCTAGAGAATTTTCTGTTAAGTCCTTCTCGGTCAAATTTCACAAATTAAGGAAACATGTAAAACTAATATTTGAGGCGGAAGTCACATTGTGTTATGAATACATTGCAATTTTTACCGATTTTCTGTTACAGCTTTAGTTATTTTGCGATTATTAAATGATTATTCATGATTCCTTCCATTATTTTTAAAGCAATTCATATTATTTTCACTCTTTTTTTTAATAATTATTAGCTGAGACACATCTTTATCTGAAAGAAAATCTAAGCTAAGAAACTCAAAAAAAGAGTTTTGTGCATGTATTTCTATGTTTAAATTTTAATTTGTAATATATTTAAATTATTTAATTCATGATTAAAATTCTAAAAGTTGAATTTTAATTATATATATATATATATATAATTCAATTTAAGCTATTTTTTAAATGATTAAAAACTAAAAATTAATTATTTTAATTATTTTATGTTTTGTCGCAAATATTTAGCTAGCAGACTTATAAATTTACATTAATAAGTATTAAAAAATAATTAGACTTTTAAAAATCATGTATTTTGCAATATTTTCGAAGAAAATGACTCTTTACAATGAAAAAAAATTCTATTGATGGCTACAGTCCTTGATTTGAAAAATTTTGGTAAATCTAAAAGCAATTATTTTCGTATATATATAAAGAAATATATAACATCAAAATAAATTTTTCAATGAGCATGAGTATCTAAAAATCATAATTATTTACTTTAATTTCGAACAAAAATATCAATTTTTTTTTTATATTATTCAAACTTTATAAATAGAAAAATAAATCGAAAATATTTTTTTCTGATGAAAATGTTACTGTAAGTTTCATAAGGCTCCATATTCTAGATCCCAATCAATATTTGAAATTGCTTTTTCTTCGAGATTATGTGTCTCATATCTTTTACTAACATATATTAACTTGCAATTTTTTTTCTGTAATCACGAAGTAAAGTTTGTGTAATGCATATATATTCGAGAAATTGATAAAGTTTTATTTTCTTTGCAACAAATATTTTTCGGATATAATTCTTTTTCTTAAAAAATGTTAAATGAATATATTTAATACGACATACACAAATTACATAGATTTTTAAACACATTAAAGTTTAAGCTACTTGTTAAGAGATATATCATTAGTTACTTCGCAGAAATATCCCCTTTCACCTTTAACAGCTATTAAAGTTTGAAAAGATATTTTACTTCAGACTTACTTTTTTTTGCCGTCTGTAACCATCGGGAGAAGAAATTAATTTCCGATCGATGGATAATTTTTGAACCTCAATCGACTAGAAATATTCTCCGTTATTTATTTCGACCTCTTAAAAGCTATTTTTAACAATTGCTCTGAAGACAGCGTGATCGAACTACAAATTAAAAGTTAATTCTTCTCATGGTTCTTTCAATACATATAATACAAAACATTACTATTATACATGTTAATTAATGAGATGTTATATAGTAAGTTACAAGAAATCTTATAATTTACTATGTAATAATTTATATTCTTTATTTCCATTATAAATGATAAAAATAAATGAAGGTGAGATATTTCTTAGCTCGCTTGGGATAATAATATTAGATATCAAATATCAATGAATTTTAGAGATAGGTTCCTTTTTTTACATTTATGAGATAATAGTGCTTAGTATAAGTAAGCCATTTGAACTGTATTTACTAAAAAAACGAATTTAGAAAAGATGTATAATTTGAAACATTTATGTTACAGAAATTATAGAATAACAATACATTCAGAAACACGCCCGGGAAGTTTTATTGATATCATTTTATTCCAAAAGATGTAGTAACGCTAAAATCAGAGGATGTTCTGTTTTTTCAATACGCAACATTTTACATTTATTTATGAAATTGTTAGCAAATATGTACATTAGCAGGTCATTCAGGTCATTAGCAGGTGTGCTGATAGGTCATTCAGATTAAATTTGGTTCTCAGGTTTTTGTAAAGATTTTTATCTTCCGCCCATACGAGACCATTTAGACATTAACATACATATAGACAAGTATCCAATTTACTTTATAATTTATGTAAAGTGTATAATACAAATGATATTATTTAATGGTACAAAATACCTATAAGTAGTAAGTATTACATTCAAATACTTCTATTTAATTCGACAACTCCACTATATATTAAAACTGATATTTTAAATATATTTTCATTTAAGTTATAATATATATATATATATATATATATATATATATTATATATATATATATCTGGTTCACATACTTTTTATAGTAAAAAGTAATTTAAATTGCCTTAAAGTAAGTGATATTAATCAAAAAGTGTCAAGTAGGTAATTTTTAATAAATCTGTTAAATTTCAAAATGACATGTGTATTTGGCATGTACCTATAATTTAATTTCATTATTTTATTATACTTTTTTGAGAATTAACATGGAAAAACGTATCTTCTTGGGTAATTTTTTAATTCAAAAAAGCTATGTAAAAAAAGTTAAAAAATTATAAGTGCCTCAAAAAATATTAACATAAGTATCATTATTGTTACCTGAGTAGTAAAATCTCATTCTTTGCGCAATTTTGTCTAGCTAATTTGTTAGAAACAATAATAATAATAAAATATAATAAATTATTATTATTGTTTTTCTAAATTTAATAGTTAGCAATTAATTTGGAAGGAATATAATTTTTTATATTATCAGCTTTGATTGTTAATTAAATTACTAAATTAAAATGCTGAATTTTTAATTCAACGATGCATGTTTTTAATTTTTTTTAATTCCTTGGAAATTTTAAACTTAAGCTTCGAAGTTTAGTCAATTCTTTGCCTCTTTCGTTTTTGTACATTTCCTTGATGTTTCATTCCGACTTTATTTAAGCGAAATATTGATCCGTGTACCTCTTTTTTATTAAAGAATGTATTATAAACAATTTAAGAATATATCTTGTAAATATTTTAGCCTCACACACAACAGTATCTCAGAACAGGAAACTTTACATAACATATATTTTTCACATAATTATTTTAAAACCAGTCATCAAAAAAGAATGTAAAAAAGGGGCATTTAAAATAAATATTTTGCAAATATGTCATTTTTAGAAGACAAAAGAAGTTCTTTACTGCAGAAAACAAAAATAAATAAATAAAATAAAAAAAGTAGGGGGGGGAAAAGATCCAATTATAATCAGTATTTTTTTTAAAAAATTTACTTATTGTAAAGAGGACTTTACTTATTGAATCAAAAGTTCCCTTTATATATGTTATACGTCAATGTTATTTTATAAAAGTAATTTCTTGAATTTTACAGAAAGAATAATTTTAATTTTGAGCCAAGCAGCTTTATTAATGCTTAATAGTTTTTAATAATTTAATATTAATACAAATATAAGCTATTCATGCAAATATAAACAATTAAAACGAATAAATTAAAAACTAAATTAATGGGAACAATTTTAAATAGAAAATTAGTATTAAATGAGCTTTGTATAAATAATTGTAAGCATTTATTAAATGCATACAATTATTGATAATTATTCTTCATAGCTCTTTTTTAAAATTATCTTTGAATTTAAGACACTAAATTAAGACACTTTTAAATTAAGACTGAGGAATTTTCAATTATTAGCTATTTCTATACTTGATTTTACCTTAAGTTAAAAGAATATTACTTGAAAAGAGTTTTCGAACTATCTTATTTATTTATTTGCAAGGAAATTCTTTTTGAATACATTTTCATGAAACTATGTGAATGAAATTAATTTTAAATAAATGTTTCAGCTCCTTTAAAATGAAAATTTATTATTTAAATAAGGCAAGTTTCCGAAAACTATTATATAACTGATCGTTATATATATTGACGTCATCATGCATACCTTCAACATTTGTCCAAATACATTTATTGAGTTTGCGCCACTTTTGAACTGAAACTTTGAATTATGAAGGCTACTTTTAGCGGAAGGATTATCACTAATTGCGTTTGCATCACTAACAACATCAAAAAGGATTATTCGCGAAGAAAATTTCATGCACTTCTCGCACTAGAAAATGATTTTTCATCGAAAATTAGACTCTCCTTTTCAGTCTGCATATCTTCCGTGTTCCTGAAAATATTGCTTCGTTGATATTAATTTTTAGTGGCCACTCCCATCGGCAAACAGTTTGTAATTATCTTTGGCGAGAAGTGTTATGATGGTTTGGCTAACATTGGGGTTATTTGAGGGAATTGATCCTAATTGCGTTGAGTAATTTGTTGGTTAGTATCCTGCAATATCTTTGAAAAATTTCAACAGATATTCAAAAATATGAATGCTCTAAAAAGCTATTAACTAAGCATTATTGAGTCAGTATCAACAAAGGGAAATATGTGTAAGGTTTCTCATGATAACATATAAATTTCAGTTTCGCCTTATTAAAGTTTTGAGTAGCCTTTTGTTAGAAAGGCACTGCAGATAATTTCCCTCAAAAAATCGAACCACTAATCTTTAACTTATTTAGATGTCGAAGTTCTTCTAGAGAGGAAAGTTTCATAGATGTCAATGTCACGGTGTGAAACTATTATGAATGACAGTTTAAACCATTTAAGAATAATAAATTAACAAATGCAGTTGATTAAATTTATTTTCCAAAAATTACTGGACTTATTTGATACTAAAATGATTAAGAAAAAAATAATAAAATAAAATGAAAAAATTGCAGCGTAATGAATGTTTTATCAGATAAATTTCATCAGTTGATTGTCCAGAAATTGTGTTGAAAACTTTTATTTTATTGATATTAATATCCATCGATTATGATTAAGAACACACGTATTTTATGCACGTGAATACCATGTGCATTTTGAGGCCATTAAATGACTTGAAATATTTATAGGCCTCATATATTGAATAAAAACGAAGTTACACCTGAAATACCATTACCAAAGGTATTTAGAAAGGTAGAGTTATCTCACATTCATTACCTTATTAGATGTAAACTATAATCTTTTTTATTACTGTGTACAGTTAAACAGATACTGAAACTGATTAAACCTACATTTTTTTAATTATTATGATCGATATATATTTATTTTCGATTACTACCCAATGCAGATTTTTTACTTGTAGAATTATTGTATTGTACCCCTCCGTATTAAGCAATATATCATTTTAAAAGTCTTATAGCGCAGCAAGTTTTAACAAATAAATAAGTTTTGATGGATTCATACGATTAACAACAAGGATCTTCTATATTAAGAAATATAAATAGAAATGTTAATTGCGAATCAAAAATAGAAGTACCTAATACTTCTATAAATAGAAAAGCTATAAATAGAAAATTTTCTGATCATGTTAACTTTTTTGTAGATTAAAAACATCTAGATTTATTTTAAGCTCAATAATAACAAGTATTCATGAAATTAATTATATCTAGGGAGATTAAGTTGCTCGAATCAACTAGTTAGCATATTCTTTTTTCTTCTTGATGTATTTTTTTAAAAATAAGATTAACTCTTTTTTTTTTAAAAAAAAAAGATACTTCAAAAAATATCATTAAAAAATAACTATTTGTCATACGTATTTCTGACAAAACGTTAACACTTAAGGAAATCAATTAAATTTTAGTAATTAATTTTCTATTATTTTTTTCTTGTAATAGGACATGTTTCACAAAATTTAAATTTTTGATTCATCTGTTGAAGTACATTTATTTTTTCAATGTGTACTAGAAATTGTAGAAATTTTTAAAAAAGTACAGATTTTGATAATGAAAAAGAATATTTCCCTTAATAAATTTACTGGTTTGTTTGAGTTAAAAAAGCAAAATAGTTATTCATATTAAGCTTCTAAATACCTTGTAATAGCTTTAAAATAGTTCAACTATTCGTATCGTTTTAAAATAATATTTAATAAAAACAGAACTATGGCATAAAATGAAATAATTTTTTTAAAAAAAGAGTTGGTTGAACCATAGTATTAAAATATTTATCTCCATGTTTCAAACTCATATTTAAAAAAATTATATTGCAAAAATTAAAAGAGCTGCAGCATCATAGTTGTTCAAAGAAAAGTTCAAATCTAAATCCTGATTTCATAGAAACTCAAAAGTAGTTATATAATCAGTTGACAAATTTCATACTAGAAAAACAAGAGGGATTTTGATGACGAATTCGAAATTTTGAACAAAATGTCAGATAACGAGGTCTACATACTTGAGTTAATATACATTTCACGCTTAATTTTTATACCAAACCATAAGAGGAGCTATGGAAAATCCAGTACTGTTTAGCGTACAGTAACCTGGAATATATCGCATGGTGGCTTGTTACGGAAATCAGGACTTGAACCCACAACTCGGCATGAACGTCTCCAGTCCCACCCTGGTGACAAAGGTTGCTTGGCTAACTTTAACGAAGATCCATCATGAGGAATAGTTGGTTCTACTACATGTGGAATTCAAATAGAGGTACCAGATAGTGTCGCTTTTGGCTTTCAAGCCATCGTTGAAAATTACAAGGTCCATCTTGAATAATTCTTTGCATTTTTATAGCGACCATCGTTTCAATGCTTTAAAATACGAAATATTGCTTATTCATCCGTTCTTACTAATGAATCATATTCAATAATATTCAAGTATTTTATTCTATTACTCTTTATTTCATTTCGCAATTAAGAAATGTAATTCTTGTTTTATAGTTAGAAGAGTGCTTTAATTTTAAATTTACCGAGAATTAATTCGTTTCTTAGCTCAATTAAAATGATTGAAAAAGCAATCGAGTTTACGAGTTTACAATATTATTTATAGTTCATTTCTAAGCGTATTTTTAACTTATTACAAATAAATTAATGTTTAATTCAAATTTACAACAGAATATTAATTTCACATTGATATCTATAAGAAATGTCTATACGTGTAATAACATAACTTATCAAATAAAAGGATTATTTATAACTCATTATTTTCGTACGGATGAATAGGATTCACAAAATAAAGATCACCAAGCGCATATTTTACTATTCTCTAATAAAATACATTTAACTACATCCGAACATTGTTGATCTTCCATGTGTGGGTGTGATGTTGAATTATTTCTCTCTCTCTCTCTCTCTTCCTATTCCTATTTCTTCCTTATCTCTTATTGTTAGTTTTTATTAAAGAAGAAAAAAGCAATTTTCGACTTTATAAAAACTATTCACTATTGTTCATAACAGTATAATATTCAAATATATTGTATTTCTTGAAAACATTTATCTATGTATTTTGGCTTATTTATTTATTATTATAAAAATATTTATATTATTATCTTATGAGTAAAAATCTTGGGAAAAAAAGAAATTTTAAAAATTATTCCAGTAGGAGTAGTTTTAACATTTTTCCTGTTTATTGAATATGCTGTGTAGAAAGAAAAAATTGGAAAAAAAACTTTAACATATAAAAGGAGGGAAAATGTTACAGAATAAATGATGCTCGAAAAAAATTACTAACTTTAAGAAAAAGTTCACAAAAACTTCATTGTTTTTTTTACCTTTACTTTAAAAAAAGTTATCTGTAACTGATTTTATAATATTTTTTACATTATGACTACTCAAACGCACTTTCAAGACATTTGAAATGAGGAACATGTTATACGGACATCTATTCCTTTCATATGTAACATTTTATCTGTCCATTTTTTTAAAATTCATTTATATGTATAATAGAGATTACAAACATAAATGAAACTTATTTCTGTCATGTGCATAAAAAAATAAATTTTAATTGAATCCGGGTAAAAAAAAAATTAAACGATTAAACCCTTAGAGAGTGCAAAACAGATTTTTTACCAGAAAAGTTTTAATTACAGCAAACTACAATTTTACTTCTTGTAATAATTATTAAAAATACAATACATGGCTCTGTTTTTTATTAATTTATGCATCGAAATGAAAAATATTATAAAATACTGTTTATATCAGACTTCCTTCAAAATATCAAAATCACTTTTTTTTCTCAAAATGTTTGGCTTAACTCAAATACGAGGGAAGTGGGATAAAGCAAAATATTTTCTTAAAATGTGAATTCGGCTTTAGAGTGTTTTATTTTGATTTATTCATAGTAGGATCTGAAAAATAAATTAAAACTTTTCCTAAGTTGTTTTAAAATTCTGAAGGATTTACTTACAGAGGTTGTGTTGGCAAATCAAAGGAATGAGTACCACATTGATAACTGTAGTTGAAATAAGATATATAAATATATAAAAAGTTTTATCCGAACGAGCGTTTTTCTGACCGTGAATGACTAATACTATACTTATATGTCATGGGTCATTTTAGAGGCTCACGTTTACTAAGCTAGGAATTATGAAACCTTGGAATACCTGGATTATGAAATAACCAAAAGGAATGACAACAGGCAATCAACCTATTTCAAGGTTATTTTTGCACAAAGGCAAATTGAGCAATTTCCTTTCACATATTCATAGTAATAAAAGAGTTCGATTCCAGACGTGTAAAAAAATAATTGGACATCTGTCAATCAGTCTTAAAGCATCCTTCAATCATTAAAACATTCTGGGTCTAAACAATTCGCAGAAGTGAATTAGCGCAGATAATAGTGAATTTTTTACTTTGTATAGAACCGGCACTACGCCAAAGTATTTTATGGAACAAACTGTTAAATTCTTATTTCTGTTGGATGACAGCATACACTAAACGAGAAACTCTTAAATTGTAATTTGCGGTCTTTCAAAGTCTTTTGAATTTTTTTTTTTTAAATTCTGGGGAAAACTTACGCTTTTGGAAAGATTCGCTTCTTTTAAGGATATTGAAGGACTCTTGGGACTTAACAAAAAACTTTTTTATGCATAAAGTAACGGTGTAAATTCCTTTTAATTAACATCATTTGTCACATATTTTTTATCTCGTTGCCTACAGCAAAACGGTACGCAATTTTTTCCCGATGATGAAAAAATGTTCTCTGCAATTCATTTGAACTCTGATTTCAAAATTGTAACTTAATATTTTGTTATATTTCATAAAGTTTATTCTTTATGTTCATAAAATTTATTCATTATATTCAGAGAATTATTTCATAATATTTCATTACTCTCATTATATATATTTATGTCTCTGTGATTACATAATATTTAAAATTAATATATTACTTTTATGTTGCTGTTAAAAATATCGTTTTCTTTGTAAAAAAATAAAAAAAAATTTTTAAATATCTGTTAAAATTTTATACTCAGTGTTTTAAAGGATATGTAAGGTATGTGCGGGTTTTTTCACTCACCTCACTCACATTTCTAAAGGGTACAAGTAATTTCAGCTTAACTTGGGTTTAGCTAAACTAGAAAAAAAAAGGATATCCGTATTGAGTGATAGAATTAGGAGCCCTAAACTATAATTTTGATAAAGTTCAAATTACTAATGGCAAGTTCCACATAATGAAAAAATGAAGTTTGTCATTTAAGAATATACATATACACTACTCAAAAAAAAGGAAACATATGGATTTAACAAAATTCCTCAAATATTTCCTCTGATAACTAAAGTAAAACAATACATACATCGTTAAAGTGTAGCAGAAACAAAAAAGAAAAATTCATATGCAAATAAACTTTCATAACATAAAAAA
>BMAO01006288.1:0-41711 GCA_019973975.1 Trichonephila clavata | reverse complement strand
TTAGGTACAGTTGGCTTCAGGAACTTAGGATTGGCTTCAATCGTAGTCATCAGTTTTTCTCTATCTTCTTCAGAAGCACAATTAACTAAAATTCTATTATCACTGATTTCTTTTAAGTGTCGAATCCCGATCTTCTCCTTCCTAGGATTAACTTGAGCTTTGAACAGTTTTCTGACGTCACCAGAATTGCAGTTCTCGGCCGCTATTAAAACGGAGCAACACGATGCCTTCCGTGGCGGTTCATTAAGTTTTTCGCCAAGAGATTGTGCCACGACACTGCTATACGTTTTCTTTGGCAAATCCAACATGGCGTCTTTCAAGCTTTCCTTGCATGCTTCCACAAATTTTTCACTCTTAATCATTACAAAATTCCGATAAACTGAAGATTTTAACTCACCTAGCGCCTGCCTGGCTTCTTCTCTAATCTGTTGGTTCATGTTACACTTCGATTGGAGAGCTGATTCAATGATTTTACACTGATTTTCGAGAGCAGCAAAAAACACGTCATCGTCGCTTTCCGCCATTGTTTGGTTCATCTAATGTAGTATTTAGAACATGAAATAAGTAGACATTGAACTTCATTTGGTGACATTCTATAATTGACACTTATTTGACCATCACAATACATTATTTACGTATTTTATCAAATTTCTATGTTATGGATACAAACTAAACTCAGACTAACGATTTTTTTTTTTGAAAACTATCTACAAAATGTTTGGAAAATCACAACAAAGTATTATCTAACGAATACTATCACAAGAACTGCAACAAAATTCTGATTTATTGCCTTTTGATTTATGAGCACTATAATAAGTACAAAAAGGAAAAGAGTATCGTATGTATTGGGTGTATCACATTTCTAAAGTAGATCATACTTATTTTATTTCATTATAGACCAAAACCAAAAATGAGACTCATTAGAATTTGATTGTGTTATTGAGTTACAGAAGTATTTTGAGAACTTTCCCAAAAAAAGATTACGTTCACACAGTCTATCAGTTTCAAGGTTGTTGTATTACTTTTTTTGTGTAACATGAAGGCAGTAATAATATAACTTAGTCATAATGGCTAAAAATATCAAAACGCATTTCATAATTTTATTATTCTTTAATCAGATGGATTTTTCGCAGATTGCTTAGGGATTAAAGACAAATCTAGAATTGTTTTTGTTTCAAAATCTTAATTTCTTTTTTTTTTGTCCGTTAATTTATTTCCTTTAAATAGTTGATCTTTTCATAATTAAATATTAATTAAAAACGAATTATATTCTTCAATTAATCCAATGATTTTGTCTGGCCTAAGTGAATCTCTATGATGTAACAAAATTTTACTAATATTTTTCAATAAATAGGAAAATTTTAAAGATATGTAAGCAAGTTCATCAAATTTTGGGACCTTATGTCATATTTATTAATAAGCTTCATGTCAAAAAGAAACTCAATGCATCTAAACTAAAAAACCCATAAATATGGACTTATTGAGATTCGTGTATATGTTGAACAGTAGTTGAATAATATACTGAAAGTTTTGTGTGCGCATTTTTGAGATATTCTGAAGGAAAATAACTGTCTTATTCATTTGCTTTTCATTTCGATCACTCAGTTGTCACATTGAAGAAAGTATGACAATAATAAAAGCTTTTGTATGATAAATTATGCATCTAAAAGAAATTTTCTGTATTCCTATCAAAAGCATATTGTGTTGAGAATCGTTTATACTATTTCACTTTTAAGTATACAACTTTTGTCCATATATTTCGTCAATTGAGAGGATATATTTTTATTTTCGAGGCAAATTCAGTCTATCTGCTTTTGTAATATTCAGTCATTTGTTTTTCTTTTGAATATTTATATATATCCAAAAATACATCAAAATATTTTTCTTTACGAAGACATCAATTTGCTAATTGTTTGAACTTAATTTTTTACTGGGATTATTAGTAGTAGTTGCTGTCTAGCTTACCTCCAAATATTTTTTGCGTTAATTTTATGATAAACCTAATTTTTATTTAAATGCATCCAAATAAAATTTGCACATATTAAAAAGAAAAAGTAATCAATGCAAACTTGATGCATGTCATTTTTAAGCTGAACATTCAATCCTTTTGGAACCAAATTTTTCAAAAATAAATATTTTCCTAAAACCGATTCTGATTGCGAAACCTTTTCTAGGAACCACGTGGAGTCGAGCCCCCAAAATCAGATTCCACCAGTTCTACCCATACTTTGGCTTCCTATTTTAGGAAATAACGCCAATTTGGCATTTCGTGGAATTCCTTCGGTGCAACCCTTTCTTCGTCTCGGGATGCACTGTGGGTAGAATCCTTCAGCGTCTGTTCCGGCAGCTAGATCGATCGAGACGGCTAAGAATCAGTCTGATGACGTCACATACGAAGCTAAAGTATCACAAAGGTCACTGGGTTACCATTACTACGGTATAGTTACAAAGTATCTACGTGAGAGGGAGGGACAGACAGTTTTCACGAACAATTCAAACGGACATTTATTATATATAACTTTTTACCTTTAGATAAATCAAGTAAAACTAATGTTCCACTCCATCTCGTGTGATGAAAATAGATAGCAATACACTCGACATATACAATTCTTGTCTACTCTTTCTAATTCAGGAGCATTACTTTTGTTCTGCTTCAATAGATATTGTTATGTTATTTAAAGGCAATGTGTGGGGAGGAGATCTACCACTAGTATAGATTAAATGTCAATATCATCTGATATTTAATCTTCGACATTATTTAATTAATAATATTGATGGATAAGAAATTCCATATCGTCAAAAATTCGAATATTGGTAACGAAATATAATATTATTTTATTGAAAACATAGATGTTAAAATTTCCTTTAATACTGCATCTCCTCATATTTTACAGTAAACTAGCTTGTATACCCATTCACCGCACAGATGAATTGGAAAAACTAAACAATGCAGATTGAAGGTTAAAGGAGTTTTTAATAAGTTAATTTTACGTAAATTGCAAATTAAAAAAAAAGCCTTTTCATATCTCAGCCGAACCAAAATCCATATTTGTTGAATTTTAAGTTTGTAAGTCTAATAGCTGATCTTAAGAATTTTTTTTATTTATAACGCTTCCGTAACTCCCTTGTGGCTCGATTTTTGAAAGTACTTTCCTAAGCTGAGCTCTGCTCAGCAAAAGCAACATATTGTTACACATTTTGTGTAATGAGTGCTTAAAATAGTGTAAATAATTTACATCTGGATGTGTAAAACGTTATCATTTTCTTTGTATTTATTTTATCTTAAAACTGTAATATTCGCAAGCAACACCGTTCCTTACATTATAATGGCAATTCAATGGAAACATAGCTAAATGTTGGCGATAGAGCCAAGGTGGCATCATTTTTGGCGACCATATGGGCAACTTGGCGATTAATTGAATGGGGCAGAAGTTGATATGCTGTAGCGCCACCTGGTGGGGAAGTGTAACAAAGAAAATAACACAAAAATTTTCTTCACAAAAAAAACATATGCATGCCAATTTTCATAGTGATTGGTTGAACGGTGTTGGTGTGTGAGAAGCGAGGTCTATTATATATATATATATAGATATATATAATATTACATACTTCCCTATTTGAATAGGATATTGTTCACTATTCCATTGGTTTTTATTCCATTCTAAAATATTAGGCTCTTTATAACATCAGCTATCGACCAGCGAAAGTCCCGTCAAAATCAGCCCAGCCGTTTCAGAGATTAGCCGGAACAAACAGACAGATAAATAGACAGACAGACATAAATTTTAAAAATTGATTTTTTTATATATATAAGTACCGTATATTCTTTTAAAGGCATTTAGTAAATCCTATTAATTTGAAATTACAAATAGACGCTTCAATTTTATTTATTTATATAGATATGATGCATTAATAAAACAATGGGCTTATGCTTAATAAATCTTTGTATTACTAAATTTTTTTCATTTTCATTTTGTATTCAAACGAATGAACCAGTTTCCCCAGAATCGTAATCACTTCGGATAATTGTTTCATTAACTTTGATCTTTTGAAGAAAACGAGAAAAATTAATTTTTCCTAATTCTCTTTTTCCTTCTATATCTCGACGCTTTTCAAAATGTACTCACCAAGAATCCTTACTAATTGATTACTTCAAATTTTTTTTAAATAAATGGCGAATCATAAAACTTTTTTTCAGTGCTACTAAAAAATTCATCTTAAAATTCTTAGTAAAACTGAAACTAAGTAAGGCATGCTGCGTATTTTATAACAAAGAGAAAAAACAAAGGGCATTATTGAAATGAAGTAAAAAGGATTACAAAATTTAATATGATATGTGCAATATTATATTTCAAATTAACATACAGGAAAATTTGAAGAAATTCATGCCCACACATAGTACGAATACTTCTTTAGCTAAAACGCTTTATGTTATGAATGTTACTGACTATAATAAACAATATATATTTTGCTCAAACTACTTGCACCGGAAAAGAAAAACTGAACTAGAGCTACGAATGTCACTATATTTGTAATGTTTGAGGATATAAACAAATGCATACAACTTGAGAACAGAATTACATTTTATTCAGAAATAACCTTAAAATGTATAAATGGACAATTATACAAACCGATATTTTGAATCAATCATGTTGCTGAGTTTTTTCTTTTGTAGATTTATCTACAAATATGACAAATAGACTGTTAGTAAGATTGTACGCTCTCTGAGATGTCAAAAATTTCTTTCATATTCATCCAATTGTTTGGTGAAATTTTCTCTATAGATGGCTACTTATTTTTCTACCTTAACAAAGGTCCAAATCCCAGTCATTTTGCCTCATAAATTGGAACCGTTGGCAGATAACAAGGTTGGTACCTTGTCTTGAATCCATTGCTCACATCCACACAGAGTCATAGAGAGGACAATGAACCTCGACAAATGTGACATGTATGAGTAAATTGCTACACGTCGTCTTAAATTGGAATAGAGAATTCATTACTTTACCAATCAGAAGTGCGAATACTGTCCTCAATGTGTGTTTTTACGAGAATTCTGTGTAAATATATTAAATCTTGAAAGACATTATTGGAAGAGTTATTCGGCAATGGGATCGTGCATTGTCTTATGCAATAAAATTAAAATTCGCTTCAGGATTGAATGTACAGCAGAATAAACCAAAATAACCGTCAACAAAATATCACACAATAAAAAATTTACTACACAACGAGAACTGGTTGAATATCCTTATCATTCGCTTCACATACTGTAAAGCCAGATATTATTGAACATCTAAACAGTATCAGAAATTTGACTATTGCCGAACACTGATTCGATATGCTATTAGCAACATCTCCAAACCGTTTTTCGATTACCCCCCACCAAGATGAAAATAATTTAAATTTGTATCGTGTATTATATTTATACATGATCATTTTTTCTCCCTTTTCAATCGTTATACCCTAAAAAAGTTATCTTTTGCTCAGCAAAGTAAAAAAAAACATAAATAAATAAATAAAAAGACATCCTCCGCTTGAGCATAGCATTTATATTCGGAAAATTGAAGAAATTTTGCGATTTTTATCGAATTTTTACAGTCACTCAAAAATGTATTGAGACACTTGGTATGCTGAACTGTGAAGCCATTTATAAAAATATTTATCACATTAAAACAAAAACAAAATGAACTAAGAAATATTTAACATTTAGTGTATACTATATAAGGAAAATTTTATTAGTTTTATAGAATTATAATTTGATATAGCTTTTCAAATATAATTCAAAGGTACACTGGAGTCAAAAAAGTATTAAGACACTTTTGAAATGAGAAATTTAACATATATACAGCGCATCAAAACAGAATTTATTTTCACACCACTTTTTTAGACTAGAGTGAGTGAATATTAACGTCGCACTGTTCATCTACACGAGGGCTTTTGAAGACGGACTTCGTAATTTTGAACCATGGTCAAGTGACGAGGACGACACCTGATCCTAATTACCACACCAACAGGAGAACGTTTGAGCTCTCGACAGATCTAATGTACATCTCTTTTCTACGCAGCGCGTCTTCAGTGGTACTAGGTTCGAACTCATGACACGCCAGCCACGAGTCCATTACCTTGACAACTAGGCTACCGCGGTCACTTTTAAGACTAGAAGTTTAAACATAAACGTTTCAACAGATAAAATTATTTATAGAAAAAACGGCGAGAAACGAAGATATATTGGTTGGTGGGCGAAATATCTTAATAAATCACTGGAATGAGGGGAAATCAGTTCTCTGTGTAAGAAAACCTTGAAATTGAGTAAGTCTACAATTTTTAACATCAATGGCAGGTTCGAGAAAACAAATAGTATTGAAAACAAGCAAAGATCAAGGCGTCCAAGAATGTTTAATGAGCGTGAAGAGAGGTGGATTGCGAGACAAGTAGACATTAATCCAAGAACCAGTGCAGTAAAAATGACTGACTTTTGTTGATGAAAGCATATATAACATTTTTGGATCGGATGGTAGGCAAAAAGTTTGATGGAAATCAAATACCGCAATGCATGTCAAAAATTTACCGCCTACTGTCAAATAAGGAGTAAGTAACCAAATTGTCTGGGGCTACATGGCAAGTTCTGATGTCAGGAACTTACATTTTACTGATGATATAATAAATAAATATGTCTAGACGTTCTCAAGCGAAATTTAAAGCAAAGTGCGAGCACAAGCTGGGAATCTCAGAACATTTTAAATTGTACCAAGATAATGACCCGAAACATACTGCAGATATTTGCAAGTTATGGGTCCTCTACCACTGTCCTAGTGTTATTAAGACTCCTGCACAAAATCCTGACCTTAACCCCAATCAACATGTGTAGGATTATTTGCAGCACAAAAACTTAATGAGCACCAAATTTCTAACAAGCAGGATTTAAGAAAATATTTAGTCGAAGAATGGACCAAAATCGATTGATAATTTGCAAAAAAAATGGTCCAATCGAAGTCAAATAGACTTCGAAAGGTCATAAAAAGCAAGATCAGCCCAACAAGATATTAATTTCTAAGTTTGAATTGCTTTTCTTAATTTATTGCGAAGTGTCCCAATACTTTTTTGAGTACGCTTTTAACTCGATGTCTTTTATTTTCAATTATAACCATAATTGCATTAATGTATGAGTCTTGTCCAAATTATTATTGTTTGTATTTATGAAAATAACATTTACTTTTTTTATGGTTTCATTTGTATGTTTAAGTAAAAAATTACAATAAAAATCTATGAACTGGTAGTGTGTCCCAATACTTTTTTGACAGACTGTTTATATAATTCAATAACTTACCAATGTTGTGTAATGCTGTTTTTCTAAATGTTAAGTTTGGGATATTAGCAGCGAGAAAAAAAAATTAAAACATGGGAATTCAAAATAATAATTTTTTCCCATTGAATCACAAAACCTCAAACATATGTTACATTTTAAATATTTTAACACTATATGTGGCTCTAATATTAAGCATAATTTATAAAATTTAATATTTTTATTCAAATGATGAATTTCAAACCCAGATTTGGGAGTTAATTAGGCATTTGTTTTAATAAAAAGGCATCATGAGGTCTTCTCTTGCACCAGCATCGCTATATTGGCGAAAAGCTCCTGTCTGACACATTGTTCCACTAGGATACAATGGGAAATCTCTGGAAACCAGTACCGAAGTAATTTTTTACTCCATAGCTATGAAAGACAGATGACGTGATTACAGCTAATGCTCGATCAGACTTCCTAACGACACTGACTGATGTTGTTATTTTTAAGTTTATTCTCATTTGTCACGTACTTTTTATGGATTTCATACCGGAAGTTTTGAATGAAATATAATCATTATCATTAACTGAAATGTCAGATATTATGTGCATTGTTATTTGTTTGGTATCAGAGTGCTCCGGTTTGTAAGTCTTCAAAGTTTCATTCGAAATACTTGGATGAATTTGGAGATATTGTGGAATTAGTTTATTTGTCAAGACTCTTTGCGAATTAACTAGTTCGTTTCCTGCAAATACATCCATGCGGACTTTCTCGATTCATTCTTTTTCTAAAGGAACATAAAACCTGATTTAAGGAAAGGAATTAGATGTTACATTTTCATAATAACAAATTAACTGAAAACTTGCATTCATTATAGGTTTGAATTTCTTAGGGAAATGCAGTCCACTACAATCGAACATTTACACGTTTTTAACCCAAAACATAGAGCAGATCCACTTCCGGAAAAAGTCGCCATTTTTCATTTGTGAAGTTTTTTATGTATCAAGATGGTTGCTTTTTTCACTTACTTTATAATTTTGATATTAAATTGCTGTACATACACACACACACTGATTACTGAAGGACAAAATAACGTTGAACTGGCAAGAAATGTCTTCATTTCTATATTGGTCTGAATATGATGTATATTAGTGGTTAATTAAGTAAAAGAGAAGTCGGGCGTCAAAAACATGAGCTGCTGGTGATGTTCCGGTTTTCAGTCCCCATTTTGTTTGACTTTCATCACTTATCTAACTTCAAAGACCATTCTTTACAAAAACCGGAAGTGAAATATATGTTTCCTATTTATTGAGGTTTGTTAAGTTAGGAAAAAATTAGTTGTAAGAAAAATTGCGGAGAGTTATTTTTTAAAGAAATGTGCTTTTTTAGCTTTTTGCACAAAAAATAAATATTTTGGGGTAACCTGTCCTAAGTTTTTTCCTTCCTTCTCCTTTTTAAATTTAAACACATCCTTGGCCATCTTAAAAACAACCTTGATAACATGACACAATCGAGTAACAGAAAGGATCTCGTTTCTTTTGCTCTTCAAAATTATAAGGTGGTAGATGACTCACATACAGATTTCCAAAGATTTCCCATAACAGCTAAGAAGAGAAGCAATGTGTATCATACCTAACTCAGCAGCATTTTAAAATTACTATGAAGCTAAAATAAAAGAAGATATTATCAGAAGGCCTCTTTTTATTAAAATTAATATATGAATGTCCTCAAAAAACTGAATTTAAATTGCATTACTAGAAAAATGTAAGATAATTTTAAAAACTATGCTTATATATAAATGTGCTAGGTCCGAATAGGGTTAAAATATTAAAAAGAGAATAATATATTTTAAAAAATGTTTTTAATTAAAGGTGAAACAATAAAACCATGGATTAATACTAATTTTAAAGAAAAAAAAGTGTTTTTCTGGGTTTTTGCACGAAAAACAAATATTTTAAATTTACAGATACGAGTTTTCTCACTAAACATCACATTTAGAAAAAACCATTACGCATTGATAAATAGTTAAAAGATTATATGAACAAAAAATAGCAAAATTTCTCTCCATTTTTTTCAAAAATTCAAATATGTCGCACAAGTGAAGGATATTTTTAGTTCAAAAAAAATTCCCTTTTCATCTAGCATAGCGAACGGCAAGGGCTATAGCGATCACACAGAAAAAAAGGGAGGGTGGTCATATATATAAACTATGATCCAAATTGCCAGGAATGCTGTCATAAAACTATGCATATCAATTTATTAGTCAAGATTTACTAAATCTCATTCAAAGTAATCTTCTATGCAATGTATATTGCCGTGGTGTGGAAGTTTGGTAGAGCCTAACAAGAACACAGCTCAGTTTTCGTTTTCGTCCCTGTTCGAGATTCACAGTTACGAGTCGTCATACAGACTCAAAGTGCAACGGTAGTAAAATTTTAATTAATCGATTTCAGCGCACATCTGTTAGTATTTTCCATTTCTTAATACATGATTTTTGTTCGAATTTTCGGTTTTTTGCTTAATCAAACAAATCATATCTATTTAGCTTTATAAACAGTTATTATACTTGCTCTAAGTCAATTAAAATCCGATTTTTTAAATAATTTGTAAGGCGTTAAAAAATTGGAAGTAGGTGTTCAGATAACCGAAAGTTAACATTTTAGTTCCCGAGACTGATTTCAGTTCTGTTTAGATGAATATGGGTATTTCATTCAGACGGAATTAGAGAATACCATATTTTTAATATAATTTTAGCAGATGCTTAACTCAATGTACAAAAAAAAATCCTCGAAAATATCTGGCAACGTAAAATTTAATTAAAATTGGCAGAGCATAGCTTTTTTTATTTGCATGCAGTTAGCTCACTATAAGAAAAAAAAACGTTTTTTAAGTGTAAAATAAGAGTGATTGGGTTTTCGTATGGAATTATTAGTAAGTTATTAACTGGATGTTGGTATTTCAGCATCTTATAAATGAGGAAAATAAAATAAAGTTTTCCCCTGAGCATAAGTTGAAAGAAATATTTGCTTCTAAGAACAAAAAAATAGTAATGTTTTAATTGATCGGTAGGAGATTCACACACACATTTGAATGTTTTAATTGTTCGGTATAGATTCTTTAAAACCTTTCGATAGGTTTGATAAAGTAAAGATTAGGATGCCCCTAAGCAAAATCAGCATTTTTTTGTCTAGGCAACCTTAGATATTTACCACCAGATTACAGATATATGTCAATAATCACATTCAAAATTAACAATATAACAAAACACACACATTCTAAAACGATAAAAATTAAAATGCATTAATTTTTTTAAAAAAACTTATTATTGCAATTGAAAGAAAAGTATTAAGGTAACTGGGACGTCTGCAACAAGGAAAAATTAACTTTTTTTGCACCAAATTTAAATGGTTCTCACTTACTTAAATTAAAACAAACGGAAGTAAAATTTTTACGTTGAATTATCTGCATATTTGTGTACCTGTTAATGTAAAAAAAATTCAATTTTAAATTACAAATAAATCTGTTTGAGCAATAATTAATCAATAACTATTTTCAAGGCATGTTTTTACTTTTAGGTACACTTTGCATAACATCCACTGCATATAAAGCTATAAAATTGTACGAGATTTTTGCAAACATAACAATCCATAAAATAAACGAAATGAAATTTTCAAAAATAAATTTATAAAAATTATAAAAAATTTTAAACTTAAAGATTTAAATTTCATGCAAAAATAGTGCTATATCTAAAATTTATGAATGTTTATTTGAAAAGAAATTCGTTCACTTTGATGAAAATTTGTGGATCTAATAGTATACAAAATATCAGCTCTATAGGTAAAGAAGATTTTGAGAAAAGTGTATCGGAATCACCAAAAATGGCATTTTGAGAAAATTGCAAAGATATTTTCATCTATGATTTGTAAAATAATATTTTTTATACGATATAAGCCATACCATTATTAATTGGATTATTTTGCATCATTTCTCAGTTTTTAAATAGTAAGTTGGAAATTCTAGATTATTTAGAAGTCTTTTTAATTACTCTTTCCTTACTTCATCAACAGGGTGTTATCACCGATTCATACCTTCTTCCATCTAAAATACCAAAGTTTTATGTCTATAAGTTTTAGTATTTTTACTTCACTTTGATCATCATCATTACAGGATATTACAGAATTCCTTACACATATTTTTATCGTTATAAAAATACACAATGAAAAGTCTTCGATGAATTTAAGAAGTTAATTTGATGTCTAATTTAAATGGAACTCTGTTTTTAAAAAGTATAACAAAATAATATCTGTCTTTGTATTCATGCATATGAATATTTATTTATTTTAAATTAAAACCATATGTAATAAACATATAGAGTTCTTCATGAGCATTCAAATGCAGTTAGAAAAAACGGTAAGTTAGGAAAAACGAAACGTCTATTTTACAAGCAGTGTTTTTAATTTAGAATAATCCTCAAGATCCCCTTTGTACTATATCCACTAGATATAAAGTGTAAGAACTATACGGAGTATTTATAAATTCAAAACTAGACATAATTAACATTTCAAAAAACAAAATTTTATTTTAAAATTTTGTAACTTATCATTTAAATTTTCCGTAATTTTTGCACAAAAAATGTAGAATTTTCATAAATTTGAATATATAATATAATAAAATCACATTCTTTGTATAGAAAAATTAGTTTTTTTTTCAATAGATATAAAAAACAATACGTATTTTGAGGAAGGTGTACCTGAATTACAGTTACATCACATTTGTGCTTACAATATTTTAAAATTCAATTTTCTAGCATTCTATTTATCGAATTATCATAAATAATGCTTCTATGGATGCAGCAAAGTGCCCTCTTTTTTTAAAAGTAAAATAAAAAGATGCAAATTTGAAGCACCTTCAAGTCTTAGTTATCTTAACGGAAGAAATAAAAAAATTTCATTCCTAAGAAAATCAAAGATTTATTTCTTGGCTTAGTTCTAATTCTACCGATGCGAAAAGATAAACTTTTCCGAGATCAACAACCATTCAATCCCAATGCTGATTGTATGTATTCTTTGCTTTTTGAACTTCGGAAGTTTATACATAGTAGACTAAGTGAGAATTATATTTATGCTGCACTATATAAAGCTGCATGGCGATGAACGTCGTAATTTTGAACCATAGTCAGGTAACGAAGACGGCGCCTCAGTTGGCACCACCTTTCTTAATTTTCACACCACACCAACGGGAGGATGTTTGAGCCTCGGAAGATTTAACGCGCATCAGCCCCTTCTACACTGCGGGTCTTCGGCAGTATAAGGTTCGATCTCATGACAGACCAGCCACGAGTTTGTGACCTTGATCACTGTGCCACCGAAACCGCAGCTTTGAGTAGATTTGAATCTCGTAAGAAGCAATTTGTTATTTAATTATAATAATAATTATTATTATTTTGATATTCAAAGAAAAGAACGTCAATCTATAAAAGTTAAATCACAGTTAAATTTTCGCTATTATTAAAATCTGCATCATATCTCACGTTTATTTTCTTCAAAAACCAACGATTCTCTCACTCGGACCTTCTAATACGTGTGTATCTTAGCGGAAGGTCTTTGGTAATATCAGGACTCGAACCCACGACTCGTCAAACCTGACCACTTGTTCTTGACCATAACAACTCTGCTACCAAGACCACAATGAACATTGGAGCCAAAATTTTAAAGTTTTTTTAACAATGCAAAGTTTTTTTTTCCTAAAAAAATCTTCTGCCTTTTTATTAAAAAAAATATACCGCTTTTAAATAAAGAATAACGATCCATTATCGGAATAATAACGTATTTTAATGTATCAAGGTTACCAAAGTAAATACTTTGCCGAATGAAACCGTTTGGACCCATGAAATTTAAAGTACACTGCAAAATCCAAAGGACATTCTAGTATAATCTTTAACCATTGAGTGTCTCAGAAATATATTGGAAAAAAGTGTCTATTTTTTAATTTTCAGATTCTGAATTATGTTATTTTATTTTAAAACTACCGTGTGAGCTTTTTCAAAAAGGAATTAATAAAAGGCAAGTGTCTGTATTTAGTTCACACACAGTCATGAATATAAAAATGTGATTATTACAAGCTCTTACAAAGAAAACAAATTGGATAATGTATATCTTGCATTTGCATTTAGAAAAAGAATTATTGATAAAGTTCTTTCGCCAAATAATTGTATTCTGCTACAGTGTAAATATTCCATTAAAAGCATTTGACTACTGAGAAAAAAAAAACTAGAATTTTCTGCTAGCATTGTAGCATACAAAACTATGAATGAAACTACATTAAAATAGTATAAGTAATAGATATGATACACAAAAATATTTCATTGTTGTAATTAAGTCAATGGCACTTGGCAACGGAAAAGATAGAGAGAGAGAATAAGTGAAAAACGTCGCACTATAAAGCTCCACGAGTACTATTAGCGACAGACCTCGAAATTTTGAACTTTGAAAAAGTGACGAGGAAGACACCTGAGCTGGCACCCTCCCTCCTCTCCTAACTTTCACACCACACCACCGGGAGGATGTTTGAGTCTTGAAATATTTAACGTGTATCGGCCCCCTCTCACTAGCACTAGTCTCGAACTCATGATATGCCTCTCTTCCACGAGTCCGTGACCTTGACCACTAGGATACTGCAGACACCAACGGAAAGGATATTCATCCTTAAATGGATGTGTCTCTATGATCTCAAGAGATATTGAGAAGGTATGATTGACTCTATGTATAGAATGTATGCTAAAAATACAGCAAAGAGTTAAATACTATTCACATAACTGTGTGAGACATACGGAATACACTCATGTTATGAAACCTTAACTTATTTTTCGGTACGCATTTATAACATATTGAAATACATATTTTTGATGATGGTGATTGTGAGGGATATGTTGCTATGTGGAAGATATTTATTGTCAGAATAGTGAGAAAAATATAAGTGCATTGGATAAAAAAAGAAGCGTGCTGGATCAAGATTGAGAAATTTATAAACGAAACAAATAAGTCTTGAAAGTACAAAGAAAAACTAACAGATGTATCTCCTTATACAAAAATCACTTTGCCATTCGTGACAATGTTAGCAGTTTTAAAAAAAAGTGCAAGAAGCAGTAATTACTGCCCTTTTTCATCGTTGTTCGTGAGCAAAACAAACGGACTATGGTCAATGCCTAGTTGGGACCGAAAGCTGTTGCGAACATCAAAGAGACATATCAAACATGAAAATTATAAGACCAAATCTAAAGGACATCCATGAAACTCAGTTTACATTTGATAAAAATAGCACACACTTATACAGAAAAATTGATAATGACTTATTAGTAAATATTGCTACGGTTTGTGACAAATCCACTTCTGTAGTTAATCTTTCTGATATTGTAAATAATGAGAATTGTGAAGAAGTAAAAGATTTGAGATGATTAAAACTAAAGGAAGCAAAACAGTTGGAGAAAGAAATCGAATATTTGAAAAAGTTAAGTCACTCTCTGAAAGAAGAGAACAGCAAATTTAAGCAAGAGAATGAAACACATCAGAAAACAAAGTAGAAAAGCTTTAGGTGAAGCTTGCTGAAAAAGAAGTTCCAGACTACAAAGACAAATCACTTATGGTTTTTCATGAAGAATTAACCATTAAAGACGAAGAAATAGCACTACTTATATTAAGAAGCTGTAGAAAAAGCTTCCAACAGTAGAAGAAACAGGTACCAGTCCCAAAATTCCAAAAAACATGAGCCACAAACTTAATGTAAATAAAGTTTCCAAAGCTCACTAGGATCCAAACGAACATTAAGCTGAGCTTCAGGCTGTTAAGCAACATTGTGAAAAACCACAAAATTTTACCAAAATATTTAAGAAAAATATCAATAGAGTGCTCGAAAAAGACAAAGAAACACACGACAGTATAAAAATACCATATGGAACCACTGACCATATGGAACTGTGTAGTGGCATCACCTGATAGCAAAATCTCTGCATTTATCAATAGCAACCTTCTTTTTTTATGTTTTTGTGTATATAAATTTGTCTGGATTTTTTTGTTGTGGTTCTTTTTTGTTCCTTTTCAGATCCTGCGTATGAGGCTGAAGATAGCTGCTACTGTCAGAATGGCTGGATGCAGTATCCATTTACGCCAGTTGGCGCAGCAGTGACTTCTGACTGTAATCGCCACATTAACTGTAACCGTGATTCCGACAGACATGTTGGACTGAATGCGAAACGATGCAGCAGTGGAGTGGACATTTTCGGTGTGGATTCTTTAATTGAAGATAAGGGCAGCAACCACTCTCTTTCTTCATTTTATTTTCGCAACTATATTGTGCCGTCAACTTTTTAACCCATTAAATGTGTAAAATATAAACTGTGGCTTCATCTTCATTTTCAATCCGGATGAGGACTGATATATTATATATAATATGTATATATATAACGTTGTGGTGGTATGATTTCTTGTAATTAATTATTGATCATTTGGCTGAGAATGCAAATACATGTGGAGGATGTTGGATTGATGAGGATTTAATTTGTAGCAGTTTATTCCACTTTATTGCACATTTAAACACACACCCGAGCACAAATATAGACGATACTTAATTACGACACAAACACAAATGATGACAGGGCACAAAGAAGACACGCAAGCGTTTTACATGACAAAGATATGAAGCGGATGAATTTTCCAGAAAATTTCGGTTTTTACAGTAAATTCAGCAGTATAACGCGCACCTATACTCTTAAGCTGCATTTTTTTAACTTTTAGGAATATTAACCGTATAACTCACCTAAAATGTACGTATGCAATGCTATTATGTTTTAAAGTTGTTTATTCGAGGTATTATCCCAGGCTTTCAAAATATAGGATAGTCCTAGGACTACAACTCTTTAATTTCCTAAGGAATGCCATCCCTTTTAAATAAACATTCGATACATATAGAAATCTCATTTTTTAAAGCTATCATTTTTATACCTAGCGTACAACACGCACTCGTAAATTTCAATCTTATTTTTTGTGTTGAAAGTGCGCGTTATACACCAGATTGTACGTTTTATAGAACACGGACCGAAAAGTTCAAAAACTCACATGACTTCCTAGGATGTCTTTTCTGATTGATCCATGATACAATTCGAAATTTAAATCAGCGGACTCAAAAGCGATAAAGTTACAATTACATCCCGTTAGGCAGCTAAGCGACAGTCAATTATTTATGCGAAAGTCCTGGAGGTTCACGACTATTACAAATTAAGTAGCTTGTAAGATGAAATTAACGTGAATGTTACTACATATATATACACTGAGGAGACAAAAAAAACTGGTAAAGGCATATGGATATGCAAATAAAGAGATATAGAATCAATCTGAGTACACTACAGCAGTCGGCAAAGCCTATATAAGAGAACGAGTGTCTGACACAATTGTTAGATAGGTTACTGTTGCTAAAATGACAGATTACCAAGATTTAAGTGAGTTTGAAGGTGGTGTTATAGTCAGCGCACGAGAAATGGGACATAGCATTTTCTAGGTAGTGATGAAATTTGGATTTTCACATACGACTATTTCACGAGTGTACCGTGAATATCGGGTATCCGGTAAAACATCAAATCTACGACATCGCTGCGGCCGGAAAAAGATCATGGAAGAATGGGACCAGTGACGACTGACGAGAATCATTAAGCCTGACAGACGTACAACCTTTCTGTAAAGTGCTGCAGATTTTAAAGTTGGACCATCAACAAGTGTCACCATACGAACCATTCAACGAAGCATCATCGATATGGGCTTTCGGAGCCGAAAGACCCACTCGTGTACCCTTGTTGACTGCCCGACACAAAGCTTTACACCACGCCTGGGCCCGTCAACACCGACGTTGTACTGTTGATGAATGAAAAGATGTTGCCTGCTCTAACTAGTCTCGTTTCCAATTGAATCGAGCTGATAGACGTTTACGGGTAAGGAGACAACCTCATAAATCTATGGACTCTGCATGTCAACAGAGGATGTTAAAGCTGGTGATGGTTCTGCGATGGTATGGGGCGTAAGCAGTTGCCATAATATGGGACCTCTGATACGTCTACATACGACTCTGACAGGTACTGAAGCTTCCTGTCTGATCACCTGCACCCATTCATGTCCATTGTGCATTCTGACAGAATTGGGAGAATTTCGACACCCCACACGTCCAGAATTGCTACAGAGTGCCTCCAGGAGCATTCTTCTGAATTTAGACACTTCCGGTGGTCACCAAAATCCCCAGACATGAACATTATTTAATATATCTGGAATGCCTTGCAATGTGCTGTTCAGAAGAGATCTCCACCCCACTCTTTCTCCTACTGATTTATGGATTCATGAAGTCAATGACCTCCAGCACAACTTCAGACATTAATCGAATCCATACCCCGTTGTGTTGCGGCACATTTCCACAAAACTGTTGGAAAATCTGGTGCTGAGTATGGAGAGATGGTGTGAAGCAACCATTGCAATAAAGGGAGGGCATATCCCATACTAAGAAACATTTGCTTATTGTTCTTCCTCGTGAACAATCAATCATGTGTAACGATACTGCAAATTCAATAAAACATTTTTTTATTCCATTCTATATACATTGTACTCATTTTTACAAACTATGATTTCGTCATCGTTTAAGTACAAAATGCTGACACGCATTTCTGAATTTCATGTCTCTCAGATGATTTCTAGTGGATATGGCAAAAAAAATTTGTTGTTTGGCCCACCAATGTATATGTAATACATAATAGTGTTTTATAATTGATAAAAGAAGAATATGTGTTAGTTATATCATGCTTTTATACTAGTTACATCACGTTTTCATACTAGTTTTTCTATAAAAGTTTTCGTTTTACTAGTCACACCGTGTTTTATATTTGAAAATTATTTATGAATTAAATGTCGTAGCTTGTCTGATATTAAGAGCTTGTAAGAAGTATCAAGGATATATTCCTTTGAAACTTGAATATCATGTTCTGTAATGTTGAAAAAAAAAAAGAAGCCAAATACATCCGAGTAAAACGTTGCAGTCTTTAATAAATATTGCTTTACATTTAACAAATACATACAAGCACACAATCCACCACAAATGAATTGAATCCAAGTACACTGTTAAAGTAATCGCAATAGAAGAGTACAAACAGAAGATGAAACAGATATTTTTATTACATATCCTTTTACATGATGTACTTTCATTAACATATTTTACAGCAAATAAAATAAGCAAATGGAAACAGAATAGAAGAGGAATTAAGGAATGACTGAGCATCTTGGCTTCAGTATGAATAAATCATCCAGATTTTTGGCGTTTTTTGAAGCAATTATCAAATGGACTTTTCCACATGGTTAAACTGATGTTTTTTAAAAAATATTTTAAAATAAATTTAAAGTTCTTTTTATTTAAAAATCTCCAAAAAACAGTTTAAGAAAATACATCTATTCACGTCTATTTGCCAGGATACTCTGAAAAAGAAAAGAAATAGAGTAATAAACTATACTTTAAAATATTGACTAAACTATGTAAATATATTTTCCTTATTTAAAAAATGCAATAAAGTAATATAATCATTTTAATTTTTGCATTTTTCCTACGTTAGTACTGATATACTGCATTAAATATATGTATTGCAGCTTCCTGAAAACTAGTTATTATTTACGTTGTCCACTGTTCAAAATTAATCACATAGTATTTCTTATTAGGGAATGTGAATATTTTTGTATTTGTAATACAAAATAACAAAATTTATTTAATATTATTCATAATTAAATGAAAGTGAAATTTATAATTTTGTGGTGTCACAATGTTTTAAATAATAAAATATTACATAAAAGAGCATAGATTCTAAATTACTTCTTTGACTGAATAAATTTATTTAATTAATAGTTTACATTTAGTTAAAATTGTCCAAAACTATTCTTTTATATAGAAAAATATTACTTAGAAATATATTTCTCATTTATTTTTATGTTCATCTTTGAAATGTAATGAAATTCATTCTTACCCAGGAAATCAGGTTATATTCTTTATTTAAACATGTATTATTTTTATTCCTCCTCTTCCTCCTCCTCCTCTTCTTCATCCTCCTCTTCCTCTTCTTCTTCTTCTTCCTCCTCTTCTTCTTCTTCCTGGGCTGGTGGGGATGCTTGTCTCACGGGTTCAGGCTCGGGCAAACCGAAGGATGGAGGCTCAAGATCCAACAAGTCATCATCATCATACGTCCTGTGCTCGATGACCTCTTTGACCTTAGGGGCGGTAGGATCCCATTTTGGCAGTTGCTTAGGTCCCCTGTCCTTGAAGGTATTCATACGCTCAGCCCATGACTTCTCCAACTGTTCCTTGACGGTTTTTTCCAAACCCTATGAGGTTTCGAACAAAAATAATTAAAGAAATTAATATATATATAAATATATGTATAAAGTAAAAATATTTGCAATTGCTTAATTTTAACAATAAATGCTAACATTTCTGCTTTAACTGCATGTGCATTTTATGTATTTTATCAATTTTTATGTTAAAATATTTTATTCATTCTCTTATTATCATTTTGAAAATCTTTGAATTTTTTTATGGAGCATGTAATTTTGTATCGAAGAAAGGTCATTATTTTTTATTTGAAAAAAATGTGTTTCTTGAAATTTCATAATGATTAAAAATGACTGTACATAATCAATTCGAATCAAAATTATTTATATTTTTAAATGCATTCATGATTGTTATTCTCAAAACTAGTTAATACTATACAGGTATACAATAAATTTCAAATTGATAAATATGCGTATTATATACAAGAATAAAAATTTTCCATAATTAATCTCTAATTAAAAAGGCTTTTGTTTATATTTGTTATATTTGCAAAAATTAAGTATTGAAAATGCTAATTTGATTGAAACATTTTCTTTTCTTATGAATAGATATATAGATAATATTACATTTAAAAACTAAAATGTGGAACTAATCTCATCAAGTTGCAATACATTTAATGCGTACTACTATTTAAATTTTCATATATCTTATTTTTATTTATCCGTTTTGATAAATTGTTATTGTTTTAAATGTTTGTAAATGTGCAGATATCTTTAATAAAAATATTTTCCTTAAATTATTGAAGCTATTTAAATGCCATTTTTTTTATTTAAATCATGTTTAACGTAGATTCAATCTATTGATGAGTTCAGTATAATTTTACATAAGTAGTTAAAGGAATTTCATGGAAATATGCGTCATTTGTTGAACAAACTAGATTCATAATCTATCAAATAAATATAGTTTTCGAGGAATGGCTATTGGAACATTTTTTGTACAGAGTATTTTTATACAAAAATTGAGATACATTTATATTTCGTTTATTGTAAGCGGTATTCTGTTGGAAAGGATTTATTTTGTTTTCCTTTAGTAAACTACATACTGAAATAAAAAATTAAATAAAGAAAAAAGGAATATTATAATATCACAAAGAAAAATTATTAAAAGAAAGATCATATGAAAATTATTAAGATCATTCTTATAAAAATAATCAGTTTATAATTTTGAAATTCATTTTAAAAGTTGAAAGTTTTTAGCATGCAATAAAATTGAAAAACATGCTATTTAAATTTAAAATTAGTATAAACTAAATAATAAAGTAGTATTAGTTTATGTAATAGGAAAAGATGCATGCATCTCTAGAACTTTAACAATGTTTTTTTTAAAAAAACAATGTCAGAAAAAATCAAAAACGTCAAACTTTTAAGTTACATATTATTCAAAAACACATTTTTAATTTCCTTAAAATCATTGCAAATAAAATATAAGTATTTCTTTCCAAAAACTAATTTACAAAATCACATCTAGAAAAATTCAAAATCTACTTTTTCTAGCTTTCTTGCAAAAAAAAAATTCTCACACATTTTAAAACTATGTCAAAAACACACCTATATAAAAAAGTCAAAAACTAAATTTTCTAGTTATATCTTGCAAAAATATTTTTCACACAAAAATACACTTTTGCAAATGATACAAAAGTCGTGGCTGTACGTTTACCTGGAATACCTTCAAAAACCAAAAACTTTTCATATCTGACAAAGAGATATTGATTATTATTTTTTTTATTTAAATAAAATTATTCACTTGAAAAGCGCATAATACGATATAAAAATAAGAAAAAACTTTTTAAAACTCATCTGAACAAAAACTCTTATCAAAATAATAGTTTGTCAATAAATTCAGATTGGTTTTTTTTCCTCAAAAACATTGAAGACGATGGTGTATTTATGGGATTAATTAAAGCTAATTTCACACAAGGAATGAACAAACATAAAACTAGCACTTGAAATCTACAGTGTTTCTCTATTTAAAAGTTAAATATTTGTTCACGCGTAACTGTTTTAAGTAATATTAATATATATATATTGCTCAGAATCCGAAGATGCTCAGGAATACTTTTGTCAGAAAATTATCAGATGTAAAAAGATGTATAAACACTGTTAAGTTTCTGACTGTTTAAAATTAAAACAAGGCTTAAAATTATGATTTAAACTAGGCCGAAACGAATAACAAATAGTGAAACACCGTAGTAACAATAAAGGATAAGACATGGGTCATTGGTAGACGCCAGCTAACGCTTGGCACAAATGGATAATTTTAGGATGTAGGAAATATCTTTATAAAATAAACTGGTGGAAGCACAGGACTAGCTCTACATATGGACTTGGGAATCACAATACAACTGGATGAAATATAACTACTTCTATTCCTTATACATACACCATCGAACAAGGATTTCTTGTCAACATATGTTCTTCTGTCAACACGACGTTCAAACTTGCTAGCAACGTGAATTTTTGGCTACAATGAAATAATGAAACAAATTAAGTAAATCTATAATAAAAAATATAAAAGGGAAATCATGACAGCAAAGGAAATTTGGTCACATATATCCTTGATTTATATCGTACCAAATGCTATTTGGAAGCGTTCAAACTGTAAATGACCCAAATTTCGATGCGCTCATGAGAGCCCTTGTCACAGTTCATATCCGAACTTACTTCCTCAAACCAAGATTTCTTGTTTGCGAAAGTCCTTCGGTCCAGACGTCGTTCGTATTTGCTGGCAACTTGTAGCTTCGGCTTCATGGGGAAAATGGAGGTGGAAAAGGGATTATAGTAAAAGGTTATATGGCAATTATACAGGGAAAGTAAGGAAGAATAAAAGGTACAAAAATTATAGCAGTATATTTATTATTTTTTTTATTAAATTTTTTTCATATATCTATCTGCTTAAAAACAGGTTTGAACAATACCTGTAAAAGCAAATTTATCGAAACAACTTATAGGTTGAAATTACATTGGAAATCATTTTAAATGCAAACTTTTGTGCAAAATTTATATCCAATGCTGTTTGGGAAACCAATGGGTGGAAGTTCAAGGATAAAGGCTTGATTAAGTACATTGGATTGATGTACAAATTTAAGGAAAGGGAAGCTGATTTTATATTGGATTCATTAAGGAATTTGCATGGATCAAATGATGGTTATATGAACAGGTTCAAGATTTTACAACTTGAGCTCATAATTTATTTAGTATAATTCATTACGAAAATCAATATATTTCTGTTAAAAACTAAATTTATTTGCAAGTATATTTTTTCTTAAAAAAGATGCATTTCTATTACTTCATTTTATTTATAACTAACAAATTTTATTTATAAATAAACCAAATATTTTTTTTTGGAAGGACTTTCAGCGATCTTCATTTTTAACAGAAATTGTGAGTAATAAAAAAATATATTTTATGCTTAAGCAAACTAGGACACAATAAATACATACATTATTGATTGTTCTAATGAATAACATGTCATTTTTTCAAAATATTTTTAAGTATATAATTATTGTGATATTTGTATTATTATAAAATATAGACAAATTAAATCACAATATTTGATTCTAAAAACTAAAATGAATATAAATTACCTAATCTTTTTACTTATTAGACATCTTAATATTTAAAATACCACTTATGTGTCTGAAGAACATTAAGATTTAAGCAATATTATTCTAGCGAAATATTGAATGAAAAATTATTGAAGTGCTTTCATGCTTTTTGATAAAATTAAATACTTCAATAATAAAAAAAAAAAGAGAATGCTCATTAAAATAAAGAAGTACCAGTGTATGTAACAAAAGCAAAAACTGAAATGTTATTAGAACGAGCTGCACTTTTAAAAATATAGTTCATAGTCTATACTTAAATAAATCTTTATCGTGTATATACAAGACTGTTGCAAGTCTTCATCGATTATGCATAAAACTTAATTTATTAAGGAATTGAGTATTGATAATTTATTATAAACTTAAATTATATGCATGTAACTAAATAGAAAGTTATGAATACAAATTATATCTTACCGGGTGTTTTCCTTCAGCTTCACTGTAAAAATAGAAGGAGAATATATTAATTTTGCGTATAATTTCATAAATATACTAAGATCCGTTACCTTGGATTTAATTTATTTAGAAAGGTAATATAAGTAAAAAATTTAATATAATGTTGAAAAATATCACATTATATGTTAGTAATAAGATGATTTTATATATATACATATATATAATATATATATACACACACACACACACACATATATATATATATATATATATATATATATATATATATATATATATAATAAAATTCTTGTGCTTGAAAGTAATTATGTACCCTATTTCACAAATTTTCATTAAGCTTAGCTGATTGATGATTATAATTTGTTTTGTTTACCTTTTCTTCTTTAATTTAAAAAAATTTAATAAGATAAATTTATGAGATAGAAATTTGTAAATGACTCGATAACTCATTTAGATTTCGCCTTTTGGAAGTAATTCGTATACAGTAATTTTCAACTGTATATGGTCTAGAAAATATAGAATAGTACATTAATATTTTTAAAGATAAAACAAAGAAAGTATCAAATGAAAAACACACAGTAATTATAAAAAATTAACAATTTATATTTGCGCAGAATTAGAAACTTACTTGTTTTATCCAATATCAAGCAAGCTGAATATATACAATAATTTAATATTTATTAAAATTATATACATAAATATATAACATATTATCAGTATTATTGAATGAAAGTTATTGGTAGTCTAAGATTTTAGTAACTTACGCAGGGTCAATACCCTTCTTGAGAGCCTTCTGTCTGTTGATTTGTTTTTGCCTTTCAGTCAATTCCCTCAGCTATAAAATAAGAATCTCGCTATTTACAGGAATTTGCATTGAACACGTAAAAAATAAATGCAATAAAATTTTGTATTTCTCATTAAATTCTTTATACTTTTTTCTTAGTTTATAAATATGTAAAATGAAGATATTAGTAAAACAAATTATTTAATTAACATATTAAGAAACTTGTTCTACTGCTTTAAGAAAAGAAAGCTGCTATGCCAATTATACCTCAGTTTAACGCAATTTAAGTCAAATTAACTTTTTTATTGTACCATTGATATCTCGTTATTTTATTTTTCAATTGCTGGTATTTACATGAAATCACATTACAACGAATTTTGATACAAACATTTATGAATATAAAGAGTAGCAGACAAAAAATTATTTTATAAATTATGAATAATTAATTTTGAATGAAATGTTACTTTATAGTAATTAATATTTCCTTTGTGTTTAGATGTATATCGTAAAGAATTACTCTTTTACCTAAACAGTAGAATTGTAAAAAAAAAATGTAAGTGATGAACATACTTAAGTACATGTAGACTACTATAAAAACAATTGATAATTGCATTGGTACGTTGTGCTTACGTCACCATTTTATAATGCACTTTGTATAAAGCCACATTTCTTTTAGACTTACAATTCAATTTGTTTTTCTCCCTCAAGGTCTCACTTAAAAGCTATACGAGACTTATTGCAACAGACCTCGTAATTGTTAACCTTGCTTAAGTGACGTGGGTGACGACTAAGATCCCACATCACGCCAACGTGCCGACTAGGAGTCTGAACAAAAGTACCCAGAACCAGCCCTTCTACACAGTGGGTCTTCAATGACACCAGAACTGAAACTTACGGCATGGTAACGCCAGAGTCTGTGGCCGCAAGACAAATATTTTATGATTTACATTCTTGTCTTATTGAATAATTTTTAATTTTTTGACTTAAAGACTTCGTTCCAAATAATATTTGTCGTTAGAAGCAAACAGTTAGAAAAATAGTACTTTAATAAACATACAAAAGAGTATTTTTAATTTTGGTTGACATTTTCTTAATAAGGTAATCATTCTGCTTATTTAAAATTTTAGTTATAAGAAAATTTACTTTTTACGATAAAAGTTGAAAGTATCTCCTTCTGAATTTTGACAAGAGTCTTATATTTTACATATATTGCCCTCCAACATACTTTGATACATTAAAGCTGACAAATCTTTTTTTTTCTGACAGTATTATAAGCACAAGAAAGAAATTTATTCTTTAATTGGTTTATTTTTCATAAATTAAAAAATAACTCCACTTTTAATTTTGCTGTTTACCACTTCGTTTTCTTAAAATATTAATGGATTCTATTTTTTTTTCACGAGATATTCCAACCATAATGTCTTATTTCATTACATATAGATTCTGGCACTATAATAATAATAGTAATGTATTTACATCGTAATCTTGTCTCTTCATCTTGTCCTCCAAATCGTACTTTTCACTTTCTAGAATAACGATCTTAGCCCACAATTCCTCAGCAGTGGAGCGCAATTTCTCGGATCCAAGGCCTTCGATGTTCAATGGCTTCACACGGTAGGTCAAGGCAATCTGTTTATCCTCAGCCAATTGTTCTTTGGACTTGGACATCTCAGCACGAGCCTGTTCTACGGTGCTCATCTGGAAATAAAAGTTAACATATATAATACAAAATCCGTACTACATTTATAAAATTTCAAACAAACAAATTATTTTTGAAGATATTAAACTGCTTCATTCATGCGCGAGGTAAATAATTCTTTATTTATTGAATGTAGCTTCGAAATACGCTTCATGATTTCGTCTTAAAAACACATTAGGCTTACAAATATTTTTTTTAAATGTAACATGAATATACGTTAGAAATGATGATATAGGTTATATGATACTAATTTCAAAAAAAAATTTTAGTTTTTGCTTAACGTTAAAATTAATTTCGTTTTCAAGTCCCTCAGAGCATATCAGTGTGGAATTATTTGTACTTCAGTAATAGTTCACTATATTAATGTATAATGTATTGTGTATAATACGTTTTAAATTACTATCTATTACTAAATATACTCTACTACTCTATAAAATGTTGAACGATAGTGAGACAAGCTTCCCGAATATGTTTATTAGAGAATTTGAGAGAAATGTATTAAGATAAATGATACACTGAAAAAACATATAGAATATATTTCAATGTTATGTTAACCTTTGCAAATGAAAAATCTCAAAAAAATGTGTTTTATATATTTCGAAATTTTTATAACATGAATTTACAAAATGTGCCTTATGTCATCCTGGGATATATAATTTTCATAAATTATTTACATGTATTTTCTGCATATTTTTAATTAGAAGCGTTTATTTTGCTAGTTTTCTGTACATTTATAATCAATTAACTTAATCTACTCGAATATTTAAGCTACTTAGTCGGATTAAGACAATTAAGTTTGCTTAGCAGAATCTATGAAACAAAACTGATGACAGGTATAAAAAAATTAAATTATCGCTTATACCTTGTCAAAACCACCAGCATGGGCAGTTATGATTGGAGCACCTCCCTCCTTCTTCTGGATGACGAAGTTGGGCTTAACACCCTCTTTCATCTTTTTCTGCTCTTCCAACATGGCTTGCCTCTTCTTCTCGGCCTCTTCTAAGCGTTTCCGCTTAGCCTCAGCCTCTTTCTGCTTCTTCTCTTCCTATAATTGTTATAAATAAATGATTTAATAAGGTACAAATTATCTCAAAGGAATTATTTTACACAAACATTGAAAATATTTGAATCGAGCTATTTCATCTAATTAAATCAACTAACTGAAATAAATTCCAGATAGTTTGTTGAGACAAGCACATACTTATTGTGAAAAATCTCTGATTATTTTATTGTAGCTATAATAATATTTAATTGCATATAAGTTCATAACATTTGAAGCAAATTTGATTTTTATTATGTTTGACCCTCGAAAATTACAGTCGAGAGAAAAGCATTTTAACTTTAAGAAGACCCTTAGAAACATTTATCAATATGGAAATTAATTTTTTAATAAAGTTATAATGTTCATTTGTTTTATTTATTACTTTTACATAAGATTCCTTGAATTATTTCTAAATTCTGTTTTTTGTTTCATATTATTTGGTTAATATTTTGATATTTGTTTTCAACGTTAATTCAAACACCTTTGTCTGATTTTTTTTTAAATTAAAAATATATTACTTAATTTAAAATAAATATGCTATTCACAAACTATTAATACATTTAAATATACCATCTTCATTGTTAACGAAAATTGAGTTGAGTTTGACAAAAAAGCAAATTTATTATCGAATCCTTTTGAATTTTCTTATATTTCCACTTAAAAAATCAAATTGTTGCATTTAAAAAACAAAGTTGCAAACGTTGATTCCAAAAAAATCAAATATTCACTTCGAGTATGCTTGCAAACCAAAAAAATCAAAAGAATAAAAATTATGCTTACTATCTCACGTTGCCTTTGTTCTTCTTGACGCCTCTTCAGTTCCATCATTCGCTTCTCTTGCTCGGCTCTTGTCACTTTTCGTCTCGCCTATAAGAAATAAAATATTCATAAAATTCAATATTCATCTTCGTAGTTGTCAAAAAGGGTGTTTAGTTAATTGGAAGCTGTCTGGAAATATTATATGAGGGATAAATGTTTTTCTATCTTCATACTTTCTGACACTCGAGATTTCGATCAGTGCTAATAATATGACTTTGAGTGAGTGAGTGAATATTAACGTCCCACTGTTCAGCTAATAATATGACTTTACTTGCTTATTTTTACTAGTATTCTCAAATAATATTTTACATTAAAGGCATAATGAATTATTTTAATTTATAGTTAAATAGTTGAATTATGAATCATTATTTTCTCTGATTATGACTAAATCAATTAAGAAGATGCGATAATTATTTTGAATGACTGAATGTTGTTATCACGAAATATACATTGTTTCATATTTTAAGTTTTAGAATTTTAGAACAGAACAAAAAAATAATAAATAAATAGTATATGTACTATTTTAAGCGGTAGTGGTTGATGTTTATCTTTCGCTTTATATAATTAATATTTTATGTGTGTAATTTGCTTCTATAGAATTGTCAGCTAAAAACAGTTTTTAAATAAAAGTTGTTTTAAACAGTTTTGTTGGTATAACATACTGTACGAGAGAATTAATTTTCTCAGAACTTTTTTTTTGAGAATACTATTTTTTCTACCACACTTATAATAATTTGCGATATTATTTTAAATGGATCGAGGAACGATTTAATATTTGCTTTTCTAAATCCCTATTCCTCATTATCAAAGTTTTTATAGCATTTCTTTACAGTACAATAGAATTATTACATATATATAATAAATTTTATTTCTAAATTATACCATTAAAAACATTACTTTAAAACAGTAATTTGATTCAAATCTCATTTTAATCTGATTCGTCTTAGACCAGTGCTTCTCAAACTTACAATATTCATGACTCAATATTCAATCATAATTTTCATCGCGGTCCCCTCCAAACAATAACAATGTATTGAATGTAATAATACTATACTTTGAGGATAAAGCTACTATACGACTCTTATCTCTTAAGTGCCATCGACGTATATAAACTTCTAACACAGCCAATTTTTTTGGACTTTTATACACGTCTTTCCGAATTACGATCATTTCTGTGCATTGCTATCCATAAAATTATTCCGAATGCTTTGGAATGCAATAAAAAAGACCTTGAAAGTGTTTGCGAAGGATTTATTTGTTTCAGAGGATTTGCTTATTTATTCCTTTTCTTCTCCCCCACCCTTAAAAAAACCCCATCAAAATACGCGCTTCTACGTGGAAAACGATGGCATTGGGGAGCGAATCGCGTAATTTTTAATCGGCATTTAAGAGATTAATTACAAACCGTACAGATTATCAAGATAAGTGTTAATACAAGCCCATGGAGTCAATGGTAATTATCAAAAACTTGTTTTTAACTTAGTGTTGTTAAATTAATAATAAAATACGTTGTACATTACTGATACTTTTATAAGTGTATTATATCAGTGTAAATATGTGTATTTTATTTTTTATTATATCACAAAGTATTTTGTTTGTTTATTTTCAGTAAATTAATAATTTTTAATAATCTTTTGTTTTTGACTTTTCAATAGGCTCGCACTCCCTCGTAGTGTTATCACGTCCCTCAAAGGGAGACTTATCACCCCAAAGTTTGAGAAACGCTGTCTCAGACTAATGGGCTCAAATAAGGTTGAATAAGAATCAATAGCAAATGAGGAAACCATAGCTATTCTTGTTTTTAAAAAATATGTTTTAATTGGGGAAACATACCCAGTTTGACATCATTGAAAAAAATGTCATTTGTTCATTTTCCCTAATGTAATATGAAAATATTACTTTTGTGTGTCTTTCTCATTGTCTTATTTCCCGTTAAACTTATCGTTTATTATCCCAACAAATAAATAGCAGAATAATGAAATCAGTAGCCATACATTCTCAGAAAATTTGGAATTGGATATTAATAAGTAAAACAAAAGAAATTCTTTGGAGTTATGCTGCTATTCTGAGCCTTAGATTACAAGCATGATTAACACAGAATAAAAATTAACATAGAATGACTGCTCACTTGTCGTTCTTTGAGCTTCTTGAGCTCCTCTTCTTCCTTTGACCGTTGCTTTCTCCATTGCTCGATGTATTCAGCCCACATGGCTTCATCTTCTTCCTTCTTCTTCCTCAACTTCTCCTATAAGTTTCAAACGTTTAATTTGATGTCAAAATATATGAAGATAAGAGTAATATCTTATTCAGAATATCATAATTATAAATTTGTATCTTGTTATTTATGTTCCATTATATATATAAATGACTTATTATTGTCACTGAAATAAAATATATAAAACTTATGGTAAGAAGACTTGAATGCATATTTTAAGCAGATAGTGAGTTTGCTGAACCTGATTTGTAGTAGGAATTGTTTAATAACTTGTTTAAATTAAAAACAAGTTTTTTTTTCCCAAATTTAGCATTTATTAAAACGATTAAGATGTTTAAAATGCTAAGCATAGATATATTCATTGATCTAATAATGTTAAACAATTAAAAAGAATAACAAGATCTACAAATTGAGGATTTAAGAACAAATAACATCAATTTAATTGATGACTAATTTATATTATCAGAATGTATTTCATATTGAAAAATAATAAACGATTAATAGTGAATTTATGGAGAGCTAAGATCCGCAGCAAATTATTATACAGAAAATATGGATCTGAATATTTAGAACGTAGATTTAACGCAAGTATTCTCTATGAGCATTTCTTAAAAAGTAAACTTTTCTAAAAAATGGTGCCTGAAATAAACATTAGCTCAATTTTTGGAATTAGGAAAATTTTAAGTTCTTGTTTTAAAAAGCTCTTAAAATTTTATGGATAATGTGAGTGTATGTGTGCTTTCATTACAATGTAATTTTCTGCGGGAATATCTTTCCCTCTATTTGATATCTTATTAGTCAATTAAAAATAGTCCATACCTCCATTGCAAGTTCGGCTTCAGTCATTTTCGGTTGAGATTCTTCACGGCTGTTTGAAAAAATTAGATACACAACAAATTAGAAACCATTTAAAAATAATATGCAAAATGATACTATAACACGAATAAAAAAAAGACTTTCTTAAAAATAAAATTTTTACATTATTATTACATAACTACTGAAAAGTTAACAGAAAAATTTGTAGTATAATTATGAATATTATTTATACAGCGCAACTTAAAATATTTCAAACAAATATTTAAAAAAGATAAAACATTCTTGAAATATAATATTTTGGCTAGAATATTCTGAAATAGATATTTTATAAGTAAAATATTTTTAAACTGTTCTACTAATAATAATTATATCTATACATTAGAAATTCAAGAATATTTTCTTATGTTTTAAAATTATTCTTTGAAAATAAATATATTTTAAGATATAAATTAAAATAAAACTGGAAAAAATTAATGCAATAAAACTGATTTTACAAATTAACTTTTTGTTATCTGAAAAAAGATTTTCAGATCAAGAATAAAACTTTAAAACCAATGAAAAAGCAGGCAAATGCGTGCAATTTGAGCATGCTATAACATATAGCGTGCAATTTTAATTTTATTTTAATTTGTGAATATCATTCATTTTAAAATAATCTCTTAATTATTAAAATGTTGCACAAATTTTTGGTTTGTTAAATATTTTCTTTATCAGCTAATATTTTCAGTACCAAGTAAATTTGTCCCAAATTTTTATCTATTTTTAAGAATCTATGGGTTGAATGTAGTATATTTTTCCCATAACAAATTACTTAGGCTTTGTATCGATAAAGGTCTTCTGTTTAATATGAATATAAAATTTTTGAAATTTAGATTGCAATATCCTTATGCTAATTATTTTTCATTTTGTTCTGAATGCTTCTTTTTTTTAAATTCCCATTGAATTAATCTAGTACAGCGCGCTAAGTTCTAAAGGTGATTATAATAGGCTCTAATCTAAGTTCATGAGCTAAAATCTGAGCTCTTAAATTATAAAAATTACTCTAAGGTAATTTATGACATCTGTGATTAAAGCAAAAACTGCTATGCTGCAAAATACTTTATTTGATTCAAAAATTGTGCGGATAAGCTATGTGGATTATCAGTATGTTTATCTCCTACACTTTGAATTTCAATCAAAAAAGGGAAAAAACTTTTTGAAAAAACAAGTATAAAAATGTGCCAGAAATTCTTCATGGTAAAAATTGCAGGCAAAAATATTTTTTATTGTCGTTTACCTCTGCTCAAACAATTACATGAACCTCATTTACTCAAAAAAGCTCAAAAACTACGAAAAAAGCTTGATTTTTAAGCAAACATTTAAAAAAATAAAACTCAAACAAGAACAAACCAAGAGCAAAAAAATTTATACAGAAATGTAGGAAATTATAGGAATTAAAAGGTAGTTTAATAGCATTCTATTTCATGCAATGGTCGGATATGGTGATGGGGTTCAAGAAAGGAATATAAGGAAATTGGGTTGGATTCTTAAGTGCACGGTTTCAATCTTATATGCATTGCACTTACGTTGCTTTTTGTCCACTGGATGCCCTGGATAAAAGGAAATCAAAAAAAGCTATTAGCACCAGGAACTAAACTATATCCTTTTCACAGAACTCACTTTTCAGACGAAATTATTTATTTAGATAGCTACTATGTTTCCAAACGAACATCCTAACGAAATTTAAATTATTTTGGAAAGTTCTTTATCGATAATAATCCGAAAAATAATATAATCTGTTTCTTCATTACTGAATCTTGAATAATAATTTGAAATAAGGATAAGTGAGTTTTAAATAATAATTTGCGTGAGCGTTGTAATTCCAATTCATAACTTTTAAGCAGTATTGTATAATTATAAACAATAAATTTGAAATAATTTTTTTATCTTAAACTTAATTAATTAGTTTTTTATGTTTGGTAGTAGTTTTCATACAAACTAGTTAAAAGTTGAAGTCTTAAGTCTGAAAATTTTTAGAGAGAGGAGATTTTTATAAGAAAGTCTTCTCTCAGTTTCTCTTTACTGGATGACTTTATATCCCTTAGGATAAATTACAGATGAAATTTTTCCTGAAAGTTCCCTGCACATGTAAATACTTCTACTTAATCATTGTTTGAAGTAATTGAGAGAATAATTTTACATATTGAACCCAGTAATATATAAAATATTTTAATTTCGTTAATATCATGTAACACAATTTCAGTTTTGGTATTTTTTCACATAAAAACATAAGCTGAAAGTCCTTTTTTGCAGAAAAAAAAACTATTTGTAGCATAATATGTTTTTGCTTATGAAAAACATTTGAAGCAAGATTACAAATTTTATCTCTAAATTGTTAAATAACATTGTTATTTCTAATAATAAAAGTCAACATGAAAAAATTTACTCGTTATAATTAAATATTATTATTACATTTAACTATTACAACAAAAATCTAATGCTACAAATTGTATTTTCCAATCTTTTTTATTATTTTCAGCTATTTTTTACAGTTTATTATTAATAACTCATGAAAATCGATTTGCAAAATGTGTTAAAAATAGCCACACCAGCATATTGCGTGATGTAAAAGCGACGTTAACTGAGTAAGTTGCATGCAGTCTCTGCAGAAAATCAGAAAGTGTTTGGTTTATTTTTAAACTATATATATTTACTCAAATTTGCACGAAAAGCACAGTTTTTATGTGTTTATCTACAAATTTCACTTTTGAAATTTCAAAAAAAAAGGTTATTTTCACATACATGTTTTATGATGCTCTTTTAAATCATGGTTAATTAAATAATATATTTTGTAAACTATTTTCTGAAAGTTAAGCGTAAAACTGAAAAAATACGATTTAAAAAGCATTAAAAATAAGTTTCTTATCTTTTAAATATGCATAATGTTTCAAAATATTTATATAATAATAAATCCTTCATATTTGTTCTGATCGTATTAAATAACATACTACCTTTTGTAAATTAGTTTCAGAATAAAAATTTACACTCAGTCTTTCAATAATTACAATAATTCAAACCTGTTTTATTTTGTCAGAAAATATATATACGTACTTCTTCCTGAAAAATAAATAAAAACGTAATTAATTATTTGTAAAAAAAACTCGAAAATTGTAATAAAAAGCAAGAATTTTCAGAAATTTGAATACTTATTTAAAATATATGTAATTCGATATTTTTCGAACATGTATCTTTAGTAACTTTAAAAAAACATTTAAAAGGATAAAAAAGTCTACTTTTTGTAATTCTAATTTTTTCAATTACGTTTAATAGTGCTTTTTTGTACAATATTGGTATTTATCTTATTAAAAAAAAGTTTAATTTTTTTTTCTTTTACTATCTTATTTTGCTTATTGATTCCTTTCTTTTATGTCTTCCACCAAGTGATGAATAGAATATTTATGAATTTTAGCAACATATTTTGATGCATAAAATATATTTCTTGATCTTTTATTTAATTTAAAAAATAAGAGAACAAAATGCAGATAGTTTCATAAGCATTTCGCGTAAGAATTGAATTTAACAAAATAGTTATATTTGAGACTCCGTTAAAAAGTAATTTTAAATAATTTTATAATTGCAAGATTTTGATGTTCAAATGTTTTTCTTACCTTCCTACTTCTTCTTCTTCCTCCTCCTCCGATTCGCTGGAAAAAAGGTCAAATAACATATTAACAACTGAAACAACATAATAAATTATTTTCTTACTAATATTTCATTCACACCGAATTAACACTTTAAAAAAATCTATTGTATTATTTTATAATAAGTAAATGTTTCTGCAATCTAAATAACTTTTTACCGAGCAAAGAATAATATCTATGAAAAATCTCTAAGGACTTTAAAACATCAAACCCAAACCTCCAGCCCCCTCCTCCCCTCCCTTTTTTTTAAAAAAGAGACAATCTTAAGGAGAATAAAGAATAAATAAGACTCCCTTCATAAGAATAAATTTAATTTTACAAGTGAAATAAATTTTAAAAAATATAGAGATGTAAATTATTTAGCGTATTCATAGAGCATTCATAGTTATTATAAAGATTAAAGCACACTTATGAACAAATAATAAAACTTTTTCCAACCCTAATCGTTGCACTACATATAAACAGCATGCAAAAATGATTGAATTGAAAAAATTGATATTTCCTCAGAATTTCATTAAGAAATCAAATTAAAAATTGTCTAAAGTAACAAATCGTGAGAATAATTATAGTTATTTACATTTAAAAAAATTGGTTTATTCTTTTTGACATTAATGCATAAAAATTCAGGATTTTATATCACAAAAAATAAAATGTAAAATTCGAAAAAAGGAGCAAAAATATTTTTACAGAATAACAAAAATAATAGTTTTAAATATAAATGGAACAAAACATTGATGCTTGAAAATTCAAAAACTCTTTTTAGTATAGGAAGAGAATCGTGTGCTAGAGAAGGGAATGAAAAGAGGAGGAAAATATTCATGCAGAATGAAATATTTATATTTTTATTTCTTAAATTTTTAACATGCATACCAATTTAATAGAATCCTTTAAAAACCTTATTGTATGCAAAGTACAATCTCAAATTATGCTTTTAGTTTTTGTACTTAAAAAATACAGTGAATATTTATTTAAAATATATCAGTATTTTACTAATAAATAAATATTTATGATGATGATGAAAAATTTTGCATCCACCCAATTTTCGAATTATTTTATTGGAATCTTTTGATATATTTATTTGACACTATTTTTAAATCTGTGCATGAAACTTTAGATTACAGAAATTCTCATATTTAGCTGCTTACATCTATTTTGCTCTGAAATTGAAAGAAAAAAACTGTTCAAAAATTTAATAGTATAGATTTCACTGAATACTTTAACTCAGTTAAAAAAATTAAAACTAGATGAAATAATATAAATTTAAACTTTTCTGAGCTTCATATTTTGATTTAGCTCGTTTCCCAAAGCTGGAGTAAATAAGATCTAATATTAAAGGTACATAAAGTTCTGTTATTTATACTTTAATGAAGAGAAAGTAGAAAAAGAATATTTTTTTTTTACTTTGTTCTTATTAATTTTTCTATGAATAAATCTCTTGTAAACAAGGCTCTCAAATGTAGCCATTTTGTAAGCCATTGGTACCATACATTTTAGAATTATTTTAATAAAAAAATCACAAATGTATTTACCACCTTTAATATTAGAATTCTCATTTACGAGTTACTTACGTTTCTTCACTTTGTCTTGCCTGAAAACAAAATAATTAACATAAATATAGTTCTCAAACCAAACCAGGGGTATGGGCTGGAACAGATACTTGCAGGAAAAGGGAATTTCCATGCTGAATTCGGAGGGATAAAACTCATCACACGGGGATGAAAACGCACAAGGAGGAATTACCCTACCTTTATCAGATAGGAAAGTAAATTCAGTTCCCAAAAGCTATGCTTGGGTACAACTAACAGTGGCGAGTATGGAGCTTCAAAATACTCTAACTTCTTGTTGATATTTTCTGTTCAGCTGCAGTACATGGAATGGTAAGAATTAGCAGGGCACTACGTATTACAGCTAAAAGCCTTACATGGCATGCATTTTTGTCTATAACCGTGACTATCAATTTAAAATATGTTCTCAGTTCTCATCTCAGTTTGGATAGAAAATATTTACAATATTATTACTTTTAAAAAATAAAAAATAAATTTTTCATGCGTCACTTTAATCTAAAATACTTATTTTATTTTTTAAGATTATCGTCTTGTAGCTCGATATGTGAAAGATTGAAATTCTATACGTTATTAAGGACTTCATAGTGTGGAATCACTAAAGGTCTTAATTATTGCATAAATATTATTTCTCAATAAAATTCTCTTATTAAAATAATAATGAATCATTTTCATGCTTAATTGTGTTTTAATATTACTATTTAATGCAATTTGATGTAAAGAGATGATGCATTTATCTATTGATTTCTTTTCGAAACCAATAACTCCGTATTGAAACTAAGAGGCAATAAAGAAGTTCATTTTTATCTAATAAATTGGATTAGTTAACAATTTTGGAACTTTAAAGATTAAATACTTATATTTTGTGAATTTTGATTGAAGATACAGTAACGTCAAATCTCTCTCCTTCTAACCACATGTTATCATAATTACATCTAAAAAAATTGTTTTTACTGCAGATCATTGTTCTTTTTGTTACATTGCTTACTTAGTTAGATTAGAGTCCAAAACTAATAAATCCAATTAACTAAGTTCATATGAATATTTTTCATTATGTTAGATGTTCAATAATTTTCTGTGAGTTATTTTTTTTTCTTTATGTTAAGATTTAATTTTATTTGTAAAGTACAATTTAAGATACGGTTAGTTTAAAATGAGATTAGTTTTAAATTTAAAAAGGAGTTATAAATGCTGATAAATTTAATACAGCTAATAAATAAAAATACAATAATGCATTTTATTTGAAATAAATAAATTTAAAATGATAGAAATTAGTATTAAAAAGCAATATTTTCTATTTTCAATAAGTTAATTTTGGCAAAACCGCGTTTTTTACCTTTTTAACGCGTTCTTTGAAAGTATTTATACCATTGAAAATTTAAAGATGTTATCGATAGTCACATGGTTATATAAAGCAAAAATACAAAGAGCATTTTACTATACTATGTAATACTATTAAAGCATCTACATGGTTACAGCTACATATATAGCGCAACATAAATAAACTGAAGCAATTAAAGCACAAAAAAAGCTGAATGAATCTACAATACTTGACACTAAGTTAAATTTAGATGAAACAATAAATTTAAAAAAAAACTTTGTCAAGTATTACTTTTCAAAAGACAGGTAAAATACACATAACTGCTTCCGTATTAGCATTTTGTTTTCACGATAAAAATTTGTAAGGAAAACCTCAGCTAAAGATTCATATTACTTACTCTCAGTTACACAGAATGTAAAAGGGAAAATCATTAACAATTTATTTATTTAAAATTAAAAACTGAATAGATAAAAATCTTATGCAAAGATTCAAAATTTATACTATTTTTTCAAGTAATGCAAAAATTTTTATTCGTTTTTCGATGTTTTCTTCTATTTAATCCTCATTAAATTATTTTTTAAAAATAATAATTAAATTATTATTTAAATAAATACAATAAACATATATATATATATATATATATATATAATATATATATATATTAGTAAGATGACGAAATAATAATAAATATCTTTGTTGTATTATACTGTTTATTTTTAAATCATATCAGTGGTTCTCCGGGCAGTTTTAAAAAATTTAAAAATAAAAAGAACTGAATGAAGGCAAAAATCCAGTTTTAAAAAAAATATATAAGTAATAACGAGAAACTGGAATTCAATAAAGATTTCGAATAACTGCTTAACATCGTAAATATATTTGAATTAGAATTATCAAACTTTTTTTCTTTACAAATATATTTTTGCAAGATTTATTTTACAGACAACTTTATTTTCTTAAGCTTGATTAAAAATTCATATAATACTAGTACATTTACATAACTGAAAATATACAACTGTATATATAAGTCACCTTAAGAAAAAATAAATTAATTTCCATCATATTAAAAAATATACCTGTATTCTCTTTCGTCATCGGCCATGTGGAAATTCTATAAATGATTATTTACACCTGAAATAAAGAAACACTTTTTAGTCAAAACTATTATGAATATAATTAATTTAGAAAAGATAATTTTACAGAAAAAAATTTTTAATATATTTTTGAATACGTTATACGTAAAATACAGAACGAAATTTTCGTTACTAAGAGGACAATCTCACATCTTTAATCAGGTATAATTTATCTGAATTAATATAAGAGTAATAATAATAATTTCCTGTTAAAAGCAAAAAATAATTAATTTCTAATTATTTTAATGCTTTCAAGATCTGATAACATTTTATAGATAATTTAAAACTAAATAAGTGTGCATATATAATTTTTGAAAAATATTAACGGATGTTTTAGCGCATAAATGTTTAAATATTTTTTATACAAATAGTTTTGTAAGTAGCAAATAAGTTTTACGGGTTCAATTGCTCTCGTTGATATTTTGAATCAAATTTTAGATTGTGTCATAATATTGCATACTCCTATTTAAAAAAAAAACATAATAATTCAATGAATATGTGTGTCAAGCAATAAATTATATCTCAGATATTTTACTTAACAATTTTAATTTGGTAGTTTTAATTATTTTTATTTATTGCATTTAACTCTTTCAATGTCTTATTAATTTCAAAAACTTCTCGTATTACCGAGTAAATAACTCAGCATTATTGAACTTTGCTTGAATTGTATATATTTTAAACATTTCCAATTAAAATGCATTTTAAACAACTCTAATTCCACAGATAATATGATTCTTCGTACGCATAATAAATAATATTGCTTAAAAACAGATATTAGGGTTATTAACACTGAAAAATAACTAACAAAGTATATAATTCATATTGTTTATATTGATTCCTACTTTTATTTTCTTAGGACAATATTATAGTCTTCAAATCTATCGGCTATATGAAATACATATTTTTTTAGTATTTTTGGTATATCATTAAAACATAATTGGAAACGAAATTTAGCTCTCATTTTTTAAATATAATTGCGTTATTATATTAATACTCGAAAATTAATAGTGCGCCTATGCTTCGATCTGTAAACACATTTTAAATATTCATCTTAATTTCAAGGCAAATAGTATTTTTTTAAATATTATATTTATTAACATTCCATTTTTGAACAACACAACAATATACTAACGATAGAAATCCACTAACTTTAATCAGAAGATGAAAAAAAAATCTAAAAAATAAGTAAAATAATTGAACTGCTACTTTACTATGTTAGAACTTCGAGAACCGATAATATTTAATGTAGAATAGATCTATTTGATAAATAGGACTGATGTTGTAAATTCAAGAACTCAAACCCCGTGACTCGACTTGCATACTGTCAATCAAAAAATTCATGAGTCTAACAATCGTGCCATATACGTGGTGATCAAATCAAACACATAATAAATCTTAATAAGAGAGAATTTTAATTATTATTGATATGTGCTTAGAAAAAAACATTTTAGTAGAAATTGTGAGAAGCATTGTTTTTTACAATTACATTTTATGCTGTATGATGAAAATAAAAGAAAGTGCAGTTTGGAAATAAATTTTAAGTTAGCTTCAGCTAAATTGTGTACCGGTCACACTACGATTGTTGATTCTCATAGTGCTTTAAAAATACGTTAAAACCAAACAAAGCCTACAAGATCATTGAGTACGAAAATACCAATCACTTGACGAGCAAATTTATTTTTATTTCACTTTAAAACAGTTTAATATTTCTTTAAATTTTTGAAACACAAAAAACTTTTAATTAAAATGAATTATATTTAAAATAAAATGCACGTATATATGATATACATCAAATATAATGAATATAAGCAAAACCTTTTAACAGAACAAATTTTAGAGATAAAAGGAAATTGTAAACTCATATCTTGGTTTACTTTACAACATTAAATGAAAAATATACAAAAATATTGTTATGTTATTGATAAGTTTCATCACATCTTTAATTTGTAAATAGTTTTAAAATGTCCAATATATTTAAGTTTTTTGCATATAAGCTCCTTTTCTTTAATGTATATACACATTTGAACTCCAAAGAAGAAATTGTTGCTAAAATATTTTACAAAGTATAAAGCATGAATAGTCGTGTCTTAAATTCAACAAGGCTTAAGATCTATATATACATTTATCCAAAGTATGCTTTAAATGTTATGAGGCAGAAAATTTAAAAACAGAAATATTCAAGGAAAATCTGTTTATTGAAATGAACCATTTTTTCTTGACAATTGTTAAATTGATAAGATTGCCTTAAAAATGTTAAAATTAAATTAAATGCACCATAACCTAAATCTAGGTCAGCGTTTTTCTAAAGTATTTGCGGAGTAAAATTTGAAACGGAATATTCTTCAAAATTCTTCCAGTGATATCTGAATCAAACATTGAAAATAAAGAAGAATCGCGCGTAATGATCACAGCAATTCAAAACTCCATATTCTGAATAAATCCCGAGAGAAAATTTCACATAACCGATAGCAAGTTCATCCAGTTTGCAAGAGGAAACACCCTTCAATATCCATTCTGATCCATGTAGTCCATTTTGCATAACTCACTCGAAGTACACAGATGAAAAAGGAAATCAATCAATAAAGATGAAAGGTAAAAATCACCAATAACCATAGAAGTAATCCAAAAGGTGAATCTACTCACTGAATCTAACAACTGCAAGTCTTTACTCGAAATGATCGCAAGCCCTAATCCAAGATTCGTTTTAAGAGAGCACCTTACCTTACTCAGAAATACCAGCGCCTTCGGGATCCAGCAAAAGAGAAGAAAGAAGAACAGGAAGGTTCCTCCTCGTGCCCCAAAGTCTCAAAAGAACTCTAGCTCTTGTGGGCTGTTTGCCAAGGCACTGAAAAATGTCTACCCCTAGAACATTTTTAGAACCTGATATTTGTCGGGAAGCTTGCCTTAACTTGGCTTAGGATGGTGAGGCGAGAGTTGGCGGAAA
>BMAO01006287.1:0-49586 GCA_019973975.1 Trichonephila clavata | reverse complement strand
TTAGACCTTTTCTATGAGTCATCGTTTGAGTGAGTCTGCTCAGCACAAGGTTTGAGAATCGAATGATTTTTTTTATGAACAGATAAGCGAATACTATAAAATGAAACATTTACACGCAACCATTTTAGTATAACTGACTCACTTCCGCTATGAACCCAATAGCACTGCTTTCAAGGTGCGATATTACTTCCGGAAGTTTGTTTTGTTAATTGTACCTACTCACACAGTGAACTACCTTTTGAATAATAAGAACTACCTTTTGCTGAAAGACAGCTATTTATAATGATAAATTGACTTGGTGTCGATACAACATCAGTGGACGTTCTAGGTATTTTTTATTGTAAAATCTCTTCACATCCTAGAAATACAAAACTTTTTCTGTATAATTACCATAGAAAATGGTTAAAAGTTACGAAAACTTTTTAAATTCCCTGCAAAAATGCGGAAAGGAGAACAAGTAAGCAGGACCGGTATCCAATCGACACCAACGTACGTTCTAGTGAAAAAATAATTTTTTTCTCTAATTTTTTTGTGAATTTCTATTTATGAAACGCAATAATTTTAAAATTAATTATTAAGAACATACAATTCTTATTTTACTATAGCATCTCGAAATGTTTTTCACAATTACTTTGCTTTTTAGAAAAGCAATTTTTGATATCTTAACACATTTTTTTTACTTTAATTCAGAATTAATTAAGCTGATTTCATTACATAAAGAAAAAATAAAAATACATTCTTATATATCAATGTAACACACTTCCAGCTTATAAAAAAGAAATTAATTTTATTTGCTTTTGAAAAATATTTAATTTAAAAACTGTTTTAAATTGCATGTTCTCATGCAAATATTTCATCTCGAAGATTCCTTTTTTCCTAATTTCGCTTTGATTTACGCAATTAGTAATGATTTTTTTTAATTCGAAAGTTGTATCTCTAAATGTTTGGTACTGTGGCATATTCTACATTAAAAAAAAAGAAAGAAAGGAAAGGAAAAAAAACTCTTTTAATTTTATTTAAAAAATGTGTTAAAATGATAACTGATAATAAATTATTTTCTCAAATTATGATTGTTAGGTCTTATTTGATAAGTAATTCATATTTCTTACGTTAGTGTTATTTTTTCATTTATTACAGAAATGAAATTAACATTTTGATATAAAAAAATATTAATAATGACTTTCTTGCGTGTGATGCACCAAGGAGCTAATTTTACATCCTTCCATTATTTGTTATTTTTAAACTTTTATTTTTGCTACTGCTAGCTAAGGAAGTTAGTTTTAGAAATAAACTTATTCGTAGGTATTATTTTTTTTTTTCAATTCTGATATTGTCTACCTTTTTTTTTCTTCTTCTTTTAACTTTGCTTTTTAATTCCCTGGTATTCCAGATAGCTTAAGTTGCAAAGTATTTGAAATATTTCCAAAGTTACTATATGTGGTTTAAAAAATATATGAATTATATTTAGATTTCCAGGGACTCGTAAAAACCACAAAATGAAACTGGATTATGATCAATGTGCCAACTATTTCCGTTAAAAGTTTAAAAGCTATTCGAAAAAATAATTTTCAAGAGGTAAATCTATATTATACTTATTATCATAATTTGTTCATTATTTTTTAAATTTAACAAAAAATATGTCGAGATACCTTGAAAGAATGAAACAATAATGATTATCCAGAACTTACAGTTCAATTTGAACTTTATATATATATTCCTTTCTAAGGTTTTTTCAAAATATGGCTAAATAGATTTTTTTTTAAATACCATTGTAAGGCTTACGCGAAGATTAGATAATATTTTAATACAAATCGCTCGCACTATGAATGAAATCTTTAGAATCTTGCTTTTAATACAAAACTCATATGATATCGAAAATAGACAGTTCCTTTTGTTAAAGACTTCTCAACAAAATTTTAAATTTTGGGAAGGTCATATTTATTGAGTAAAATATAGCCTACAGAAATAAATGAAAATTCAAAAGAACAAAACGATTTAAAAAGTTAAGTACATTAATCGCCATTGGCAATTTAGAAAAGATTCATGACTCAAATTTACGAAAAAATGTAATTTGCAGAAAATATTTTATAGTACCAAATATATACGTATTCTGAATCTATTAAGTTTTTCTTCAATTGCTTTCCTTTTTAAAAAAAATCATATTTAACAAATAGAGGATATTATTATGACTAGGGGATTCATATTCATTATTTTTTTCGAAAGTTCAAATGGAGAAGGTGTCTTCAATAAACGATTTCTAAGCTGTCTTGGAGTTAATCGGATAATTTAACAATAATTTACAGACATTATAAATGTGACAATTTTCACAATTTTAACAAACTAGTTTACATAATTGCTGCTCTGTTTATATTCAATGCATTATTGTTTACTTTACCACTTAATTAAAAATTAAAACCAATGGTCGTTGTCAGAAATAATTTATTCATAAATAAAAATTTGAAAACTAGTCCATAAAGTTAGATCGAAGTTGAAAAAATATTTTTGAAGAAACTAATGATAACTGAAATTATAAAATACAAATGCATTTGCAATCAAATAAAAGGGGTAGGAACACGAAACAGCCAAAAAATCTTTTATGCTCTAATTTTTGAGTTTAAATCAAGATATCCATATGAATAAAATAATTACTAAAATCTATCAAAATTTAGAAACACTATGCATTATGTAACACATCACAATGTTTTTAATTTTAGATACTTTACTCTTTCTAAATAAATATAAGTAATACTCGTGTACATGAATAGAAATTCAATTGTATATTCTAATATTATTCAAAGAAATATGCAATCATATCATTAACAAAATTTTTTAAGGTTTTATAATAAATTTTATGAATATATGCATAATCATTTAAATGAGATATTTTAAAATTAAAAAAATAATTAGTGATAAGTTACAGAATAATTTTAAAAAATGTTAATAGATGTTAAGTTTCTTTTTAATAGAGCTGTTTAAATTTTCGAAATGTAAAGAAAACAGTTTTTTTCCTCGATAAATTTAATTATTATAACAAAAAGAAAGAAAAGTTCTTTGCGTATATTTATCCTCTATATATTATATTTTTTATTACTTTAGAGGGCAACCTTTAATAATTCATTCCAGGCTATTATATAGATTGTGTTATGTAGAAAAAAAGTTTCATCTTAATGATAAGCTTAATATATTCTAACTTATGAATTAATTAGAAAGAAAAAAGTTCTCCTTTAATGAATTTTAACAGTCTTCATTCGCCTGTAGGTGCGAGGATTAAATCAGTGAAAAAAAAGCCACATTATTAATTCAATTTTAATTAGCGGGAAAGAGGTGAATGAAACCAGAATATTTAGTAAGTTATTACACGTGAACTTTACGATACTCCAAGGACATTTTTATTTAGATTAATAATTGAAGTAAATAAAGCAAGTCACATATAAATAATTTTAATTGTAAAACATTCTTTAATACTAAGTTTATTTAATTTTGGTATTTAATATTTTTTTTACGCGTTACTTAATTTATTATTTGCTGCGATGAATAATTTAAGCGGTCACTTTTACCTAAAAAGGGAGGAAGCGCAATTTTTCATTTTTAAAATAAATAAATCTATAACAGCTAAGTGATGGATTGATGAAGTTTTTCTTGTTTCTTGCCTAATTTTATTCCCTTTTTGGTAATAGTATTATAATAAACCAAATATAATTACGCGGAAAATACAATTTTAAGAAATTTATACGTGAATGAATTATCTTAATAAATATTTTATGTACTTTGCATTTTTTCGGTCACTCTTCATAGAGAAGAGAAATATCATGTAGTACTAATATTTAAAAGTATATTATGTATATATAAAATAAATTTTAAAAGCATAAGTATTCATTTAAGTTATAACTTTACAAGTTTATGTTTCGTATGAAATTAATGTTTACTTTTAATAACGAAACTCAAACTTGTTTACATTTAACAACAATGAAAATAATCTTTTTGAAAATATTAGCTTATGTAACTAACTATACCTCCAATATAGGAAATAAAATTAATTTTTAGGAAAACTTGTTTTAATTAAAAAATAAACGATCTATCGGAGCAGTATTTATAATGAATCTTTTGTAAAAAAAAAGTATTTTCATTAAATTGAAAAAAGAAAATCCCACAAAATGTAATTCTTTGTTTGCTTTTTAAAACATTTTTCAAATGTTTTTTTTCGTGTTTTAATATGGAATTTTCAGGTATGAATGTTAAATGAACCCAATTCAAGATATTCGAAAAATAAAAAGTAAGAACCAGACAGTAATCATATTTGTATCTATTTCATTAGAAATTAAAAGTTAAATTAAAATGATTTTCCTTTTCCACATAATTTATAGTTCAGCGTAACATTAAAAGCTATAGCAAGCTGATACAATTTTTTTTCAAAAAATTCTAAAATTAGGAAAATATGAAAAAAATTCATGTTTCAAATTGAAAAACATTATAATTAGTTTATATTTAGGGGCATATATTAATATGAATAACATCACGTGTACTATAATACTGTACAATTGTTTCTTTTTCAGTTATTTTTGCAGTTGGTTATTCAAAAACATTTCACGGTTTTTGCGATTTAATTTTCCTCATTTGAAGCTGAATCTTATTCATTGATCCCCTCGTATTTTGCATGGGGTATAAATTGGGTTACTTGATTCACGAAGAATGTTTTTTGAGATTTTTATTCCTAAATTAAACAGTGGTGACTTTCAATGTTTGGCAAAATGTAGATTTTTGTAGGGAGATTAAATTATTCTCAATTTGATATTCTGATAATGAGTCCCAAAAATGTCGGAGTTTTTTCGTAAATACTTTACAATTTTTGTTACTGTCAAAAAAATAACATTCAATCCATCAGCCTTCAGGCGACAGACAGAAGTTATTTGAAATGTTTCGCATTGCCATATGCCTATGCATGACAAGAGCCAATTGGTTATTATTTCTTTCTATATCCATTGACGATGGTATATGAACATTCTTGGAGCTCTTTGTATATGTCTGTATTTATTTATGCACCTTAGAGTACCGTGTAAGCAATCTCTATTTGAGTAACTATACCAATTATTGCTATTTGATTTTTCCCGACAGAAGTGTTAAACTTCACGGAGCGTTTGAGAATCATGTCCTCCTTAAAAGCGCGAGCATTATTTGTACATTTTGTGTAAAAGCCCAACATGGCCACATATCTTATAATTGCGAATTTTATTCCTTGGAAGGTCAATCCGTCAAAAATATTGTATGAATCAGTTATATATTTTTTTTAAAAAAACGATGCAAATTATTTGTTAATATGATTATACTAAATTTAAAATTTACGAATCTTATTTATTTAAAATAATGCTAGTGTAAAGGTAATACTAATGCCTCCCAACCAAAAGTTAAGCCATTAATACTTATTACGTATGCATACATGTGTGTGGGAAATGTGTATTTAAGGAAAAATTATTTGTAAGTTCAAAAAGAAATTTGTGCGTTCCAATCATTTGCATTCCTGAGCGATATTGTTGACATTGTTTTGAAATAAAAAGATATGGTGAAATTAAAAAGTAAACAGTAAAAATGATCATCAGTGTTGGACGATGGGATAGGTTGCAGATTTTTCGAGATATTTTGAGACATCACAAACGCAGAAAACATAAGCTACAAGTATCGAAATTTCCAAACGTTTAATCTTTTATTGCAAAAATTCAGTTTTTCACATTAACAATTCATTTTTGACTGATCACAAGCCATTAGCATTTGTGGTTTCAAGCACAATTGCTTAACATGTGTTTCTTTCTACACCAGCATCTCACCGGTAGATTAGTAAGACACATGCACAAAAGACAATGACTGAACTCAGAACTCTGCGGTGAAATAGTCCATGAAGACCAAGGTCTACTTTGCCTATCTCAGTTTATGTGACCTTAGGCGCTGAGATGCATGTGCAGATGTTTTGGTCAAGTGGTCAGGCTGAAGCGAAACCCACAGTGTTTAGTTCCAAAGCAAGCTTGGTACTCATTATTGACCCCAATGAAAGGATGAAAGGCTGAGTTGACCTTGCCAGCCACGATTTGTACCACGGTCCTGTAGAGTGAGAGCGCACGATACATTACCACTCATCTACTGGGCTTATACAGACAATGACTAAAAACCAAAAATATTGCTGAAAAATATTATGACCTTTATTTTTACAACAACAGCATTTCTTAAGTGATACACAAAGAGATCACGTGAATTGACCTTTGGGTAATACAACCGAAACAATAGACAGTTTGCTTGCTGCATTATCTGCAAGAATATGAGATTCACAGATTTTGCTTCTCTAAAATCATCAAAGGGGATCAAAAGGTTCACGTTTACTTATTTTATATTCATTAATAACATTACTGACTGTACCTGCTTTGAAATATGAGATGTTTAATATTTCAATTTTTTTAATCATTAATTTATTCTAAGCCGGTTGTATAAAAATTGTCTCGAACTTGGCAGTAATGTATCTTTAAAGTTTAAAAAAATAGTTGTCCATTAAATTTAAATAAAAAAAATCATATAAACATCAAACAAGAATAAACAGGAAGGGATTGGGCAAAAAGGGTGACGTCATGATCTTGCCACAACTGGCAATAGAAAAGGTTTTTTTTATTTATTTCTGTGGTATGATTGATAACAAAAAGATTAAAAGTATGTGGGGAAAACATAGTGTATAATGTAGTTTCATAGATAGCAAGGACAACTGATTCTCCCAATAGTTAGTATATGAAATTTTACGTTGAAGGTCTTGACACGTCAGTCAAAACGCACAGAAGAAAGTTTAAAAAATAAAAAAATATGTTCGATTTCGCTTTCATTTGCCATTTTTGCACGTCTATTCTTTCGGAACTCTAGAAGTATCATGATGATGATGCTACTTTGTAACATGGTCTTCAATTAAATCATTCTTCTGATTTCCTGACCTTTCTCTAGTCTCTCCTATACATGCTGTAATTTTGTACAAGAATCTACATCTATTCTGAACAGTGCTTTTTAAAGAGACAAAAAAAAAAAAACAAGCATCAACTTTTTAAAACTTGATCTTACTTCTTACCCTGTACAAAAAAATTAAGACAAATAGCATACAATGAAATATACTATAGATTCAGCATGCCAACAATATTAGATGATACCACTGACTGTCATGTCCCTAGCGATCCTGTGTAGGTGCAGAAACATGATGGATGCTGGATGTTAGGTTTAAATTAATGTTATATAGAAATTATCAAAATTTCACGCTAATTACTATGTTACTGATATTCATAAATCAGTAGATGATTCCGTTTTATGAATATTGAACAGTAATTAGCACTATGTATCATGAGTTTATTCAGTAATTTCATCGAAATGTACTCACGTTGGACCGTGAATTTTAATAGGGTTGTAACATAGTACTATATATAATTTATTTTTTATCGAAGATAACCTTGTGTGAGGGAGATTGTAAAGGAAATATTGTTATTGGATAATGCGTTCAAGCTGATGACATCTAAATTTATTTACCAGAAATAAAATGTAATATATTATTCTAATGACTAGAATTGGAGCTCCACATAGACACGCATTTAGTATCTTTTTTTTCTGGTTCAAGTGGAAGGTTACGAACGCAAACCAATCAAACCTCAGGTGAAGTTCCTAAGAAAGTAGATGAAGCGATCAGTGATGAACAAAAATATTACGATTTGTGAAAGAAAATGTAAATATAGATACAACATAGAAAATACATCTTTAATAAGCATTTTGATTAGTAACAATGGTTTTATTCACATTATTTAAGCCCTTAACTTGCGATTCAACCTTACGTGATTCGCTCCCCAGTTTCATCGTTCGTATTCGGTGTATTGTGGCCTTAAATGAGCATATTTTTCTTTGAAATAATTAAACGTTTCGTAAAAACTGTCAATGTTATTTAGTTACATTCAAAACACATCGGAATATTTTTACTGATAGAAGTGCAAAGAGAAGGATTGTATTTCCGAAAGTCTTATATATATATGTCAGGTTTGAAAAGATTAGCTTTAAAATTAAGGAAGTAAGAAATAAAAATAGAGCGAACTCTTTATCATCGCGTAAGGATTTGTGGGTAAATAAGTCTGTTTAGAGGTGGAGCGAGCGCTGACGAAGGAGAATTAAAAGACCCAGGAGAATTCTCCTGGATTCTTATAATCCCCCCTAGCAATCAGCCTAGTCAGTGACCATAGCTAAATTAATTCCTTATTAACTTTTAATTTGAATAGTTTATTTTCAACCTGCATTTCCCACACAGGCTAGCTTTTTCAAGACCCCACCCATTCTTCTAGTTCCAACGTTTCATTGCAACCAATAGAGTGCCTGCTCAAAGAGACCCATCAGCCAATAGCAGACAAGCCATACAAAACCATTCCAAGATCATCCATCACCAACTTTGACTTTCCAAATTCAGATTCAATAGCCACACCTAATTGACTACTACAGCCAACCAATCAGGGAACCGCTACTAAATCAAGGCCCCACAACAACAGGCCACATTCAAATTTCCAGATATGGGATGGAGGAACGCTTCGCGTTCCGTTTCCCAGTGACGATCAGCGTATGGACGAAGGAGAACGCGTACCGGAAAGGCTTAGCTGGTGGACTCCTGGCCGGATTACCGTCTATAGTTATACTCTGTTGCACGCCCAAGGGCCGCCATATTGGATATTAGATGATTCAAGCAGAATAAAGAAGCATTTTGTAGAGATGATGCCCTACTTATTTAACCAGCAGGCCTTGGGCCTGTCATATATATATATGTTAAGGCAGTTAAGGGTTAGGCAGTTAAGGGTCTAAAGAAAATCTTCGAAATTAAAATGATTCATATTTAATTTTTGAAAATTAGATTATACAGACTTAACATATTATAGTTAAGACGTGCTTCTGATGAAAACATATTTTAAATTTGAAATCCACATAAAGTTCGCAACATATATATTTTTGAAAAGAAAAATCAACAATTGTAATAATAGATATTTTGTATGCTTTTGACATATTGAATTTTCAAAAATATAAGATAATATTCTGATGTTATTTTCATAGGACAAATAAATAGTCAAAGAGTACTTTTTCCTTATTCCAATAATATTTTTTACTTCTTTTCAGCCATGTATTTAAGTAAATCCCTTCATGTCTATTAAATAATTTTAGATACAACTGAATCCAAATTCTTTATTCTTGACAAGGAGATTTTTGTTAATCATGAAAAATAAAGCTTTACTGTTTGCAACTTTAAATGAGCATGGTTGTTAGTAAAAATAAATTAGGTAACTCGTGTACTGATGTACATTATTAAAACTAAAGTACGAGCTCTAACACAATGTTTCAGATAATTAATTGTTCCTTCAGGGATACATTGTTACAAGAATCAAATGAAAGCAACTATATTTATAGCCAAGGAAACATAAATTTGAATGATTCATTTTCATGACCTTAGATGGCACAAATTATCATCTCGAGATCATTAATAAAACGCAGAGTTGCGAATTAATATTTCTGTAAATATATTGAATAAGCAACTGCTATATATATCATCACATAAACGACTTTTTAATTGTTTAAGTAATGTTATTTATTTTAAATAAGTAAAAACATTTCTTCATACCATTTTAAGTCTAAATGTCAAATTTTGCGAAACTTAAGATGATTTGATAATTGTGTTTAATTACGTAAAATGCGACGTGAATATAATTCCCCATAAATATGTGCATCAAAGTAGTTTTGAGATAAATATCAATTGGCTAATGAGCATTTGTCCAATTAACAACGTTTAAAAAGTTTTTGAGGAAAGGAAAATTTAACAAAAAATTATCGTACCATTTGCAGCTTCTATAAAATTTAGTAAAGTGTATATATATTTTTAAAACATATAAACCTATATATATATATATATATATATATATATATATATATAATATGTAACTGTATGTTTATTATGAATGATTTCAATGTGAATAAAGCAGTTATTATTCAAGTTAGAGTGTAGCCGAAAAACAACACACTTACTATAATGAAAAATATAATTTTTTTGAGAATTTAAGTACTTTAAAAAACAGTCCGAACAAAGTCAATTCAATCCACATTTTGCACCTTGTTATTTTTATTTAATTATCTACAGTGTGGGGGTGAAGGGAAGAAAATTCATTATCAACCATCTCTTAATCAAAACTATTTACAACGCACGATACACATACATATTCCATCAACTCAATAGTAAAATCTATCACCTTCAAACTAACATTTTTAAATGCAGCCATATGTAGTATAATGTGATGCGAAGTGGATTGTGTTATTTTGTGACATCGTTAGGTCGACACTTACAGTTGTGGTGGTACCTGCTGAGGTGTCTGATGCAATCAATCTGCAGCATGATATAAGCTGAGGTGTTTATATCACTGGTATGAAAGGTATTTTCAATTCTGAATGTATGCAAATCTTCTCCCAGTAGAGATTCGCTTACAGTGCTGACAGGCATTTAGAGCATCCCCCCCCACACACAAATGCATTATAGTCAAAAATATATTCAAATAATAAATCCTTATTTATTATTTATTTCTGGATTGTCATTTAATAAATATTTTTATTTAATGTTTATTTGGATACATTTTTAACATTAACTATTGTATATTCAATACTGATCTAATTGATTTAATTGCTTTATAATAAACAAATTTGTAAGAGAAAAATCATGTATTTATCGCTGCTTCATCAGAAAGTACTAATTCAAAAAGGACGGTATCCTACCGTTAAGAAGAACATTTTTAGAAAAATAAATTAATGCATCAAGAACATTTTTTTTTGTTTCCAAAATAATATGAATATTTTTTGAAGTGAGCACTTCTAAAATCTTTTTAAAACCTAATTTGAAACATATTATTTTTTTTCATGCATTTTCAATAACTTTTTAAACACTGAAAAAATAAAAAGACTGAATTATTAAATATAATGATAAGTGCAAGATATACTAAAATGTGTTATTTATCAAATTCATTCAAGCTCCTTAACACCAAAATATTAGCAAAATATTTAATCAATCTGTTTTAAATAAATAAATTTACAAAATATATAATGACCTATTACATTAACTGAAAACACATTGAAAAAGGAAAAAAGATACTGAAATTCAAATTCGCAATGAGATCTCGACGAAATTTAAATATGCATATCCTGTTACTTCACCTTTGAACCTGACCAAACCCAAGGTCAGAGTCTTCCTTTACTTCGATAACCAAATATACTTATCCCTAGTTCAAAAATTATACAACTCAAATATATTCAAAACAAAAACTGTCATTCTCTGCTTAAAAAAGATTGACAGCCCTCACCACTAGTTAAAAACGTGCACTAGCCATTAAACTGTTTTATTTCCCATAACAGATCCTTTTAAAGTGATCTATTATATAAAATACTTGTTATATATGATCTTTTCTTACTTCAAAGAAAAAACAAGCAAATGAATGTAAGGTCAGAGAATAAGGAAAAGTACAAAAAGAAGGGTAGGATGGGACGAAAAAATAGGGGCAAGATGTATAACCCTCATCTGTCAGAGTCGACAATCGTAGAAATCTTCCCAAAGGCAGGCATCGATCCTTTTTTCTGCTTTTAATCTTCTTCCACGGACGAAAAGGAATATAGCATTGAGGTTCATCTAATCGTATTCGAAGCACGTGTGAATCGCCAACGTAATTTCGATGATATTTCCTCCATTTTCTGCAGGAAAGGAAATTTGTTTTCAGATAGAAAAAAAAGTGTAGGATAGGGTTAGACGTTATTAAACGAGAAACTTCCATCTATTCGTGCCTTTGACTGTAGGAGAGAGGGTGGTAAATGTCATATTGAATGATTGGGATTACTATGGACAGATTTTATTTATAGATGAGAAACCAATATTGGACATCCATTTCAGAACCTGAGTTTGAGGTATAAGGTTTGAATATTACATATTTAATATATTACATATGAGTTCTATATAGAATCCATGTTAGGAAGAAATATATTAATTTTTTATTATTTTTTTTTGTAACCAGTGTTTCTTTTTAATGTTGCTCTATTTATTTCACTGCTGAAATAATATTCCTAGAGAGAGATTTTTAAGAACATTTAAAAAATTCAGCATTAAAAAATACAAATTTTTTTTTAATTTTAAAAAAAATATGGATAGGGTTTTAAAAAAAAACATGTAATTGAAAATCTATTGGAATTGGATTCTTATTAAAACATGTTACATTAAATTTAACACAGACATCTAAAAGCCTTTTATCATATTGAATAAAGTAGTTGCAATTTAGAAATAAATCTTATAAGTATAACAAATCACAGTGGTTAAAATCATATTTTCAGACGCTACTTATTGAAGTATGTGTGATGTTTTACGTAACAAATAGTATTTTCTTTCAAATTCGTTTAAATCTATGATTTCTACTTTTTAAAAATTAGGCTCAATCAATGATTTATGTTTTTAAAAAGCTTTAAATACTAACGACTTTTAACTATAAAAAACAAAAAAAAATAATCATTTAATTTATTAACGCTTAAATTTCGCCATTCATTTATATAATTTATCTGTCCAATTTTTTCTCTTCATTTACTGTGGCATAAATTATTGGCAAAATAAAAATGCTGTCTTGATAATATTCCAAATGTATAATAAATGTAATGGATTTTTAACAATAAGCTAAAACTTGATCTATTAAAATAAAATGTATTTATTTCCCAGAAATCATTTTATGTAAGATAATTATTTTTAATTCAAATAACATCAGACCCAGCTACTGAATTTTAATTTAAAATTAAAAATAAATAAATAAAAGAAGCAAAAATGGCAACCGTAACTTAAAAAAATGGTTGTTCATTTAGAAAGTAATGGGGGATTAAAAGAGGGAATATAGCTTCTATGATCTATCATAACTAGGAAATATAAGAAACAGTAAATGAGAAATATTTCTCACTTTCATCACCAGCTGCTTTTTTAATAATATTGAAGGTTTAAAATGTTGAGAGTCACAATCTAACCCTTTAACTGGTGCTGGTGTATATATCCGTCTCTCACAACTAGAGTAATAAGTGCACCGATATTTATATCCGTCTTTCAAAAATACGATCCCTTTCATTGCGCTGCTATCAGTAAAATATTTCGAAGGCTTTTAAATGCAATAAAATGACCTTGACAGTGTTTGCAAAGGTTTAGTTATTTCAAAGAAAATTTGCTTATTTCTGCTGTTTCTTCTCAACCCCATCCATACACCACGGCCGCCTATGTGAAATATGGTGGAACTGCAAAGTGAATCGCTTAACTTATAATTTTGAATCAAGGGGTTGGAAAATTTTACTTTAAAATCCATTTCAATTTTAGTCTTAACAAAATCATTCCTTTTTTGAGGAAACTATTTCTTCCAATCCCTTTAATATTAATTTATTTAAATTATTTTTTTTTAAAAAATGTCTGCTATTTAAAAAAAAAATAACATGCTTAACAAAATTTCTAATGTTGGAAAATAGCACAAAAACGAAGAAGATGATTGCTTAAGAGATGATTTTTTTGTTTGCTTGTTATCTTTTGTTTTCCATTTTTTAAATTATCTAATTATAATACTTTTTAAGTGAACTGAAACAGAAAAATTGCAAAATAAAACCGAAAAGGGAGATGAATATACCGATATAAAAGAAAACTAAAATATATGCAATTGCTTAAAAAGGTAGTATTTAATTTACTACAATTAGGGAGAGAACCTGAAATATTCAAGGACAGAGCACCCGTTCACTTTCTCATAAAATATTCAAATTCACTGTTTAACTTTAAAAAATATTAAAACAACTTCCTACGTTCCAACAATTAAGGTCGTGAATAAATCAATTTTAAACGAAAGTTCTATTAGTAAAGTTATTAATTTGTATGCTTCAAATAAGGAAGATGTCAAACAGAACAAATTCTAAGGTTAAAATTTCTTTGAAATTACAGCGTCTGTGAATGAAAGGAAGAGTATTAAATTTAAAGAAAAGAATATCTGTAAGTAAATTTAAAATATAAATATTTCGTGAAGTATAAATTGTTACTTATATATATATACAAGCTTACAAATATTTTTATGCCATATAATATTATCAATATGCTGCTGGTTAAGAGGAAGATTTTAAGAGTTCAAATATTTCTCGTGTTAAGTTATTTTTGCTAATTATCTATAGTTCTTTTTTAAGTGTGTTCATTGTTTTAAAGTATTATTTTCTATAAAGTAGACATTTCAGCATTCGTTTGATTTATTTGCAATATGTACTACAAATAATATTCCAACCAAAAGCTATTGAATTGCATCTATGATCTTCTAAAATGTTACAAAAACCATTAATAACCAAAACGAAATTGTTTATTTACAAAAGAAATTTATTTCTGAATAAATAATTCTTCAAACTATTAAGATAAATAAAAGTATCGGACAGTTTTTCTGCATATTTAAAATAAATCAACATCTGTATAACTAATAAAATATTAAAAATGTGTATAAGTTTCTCATCATAAAATAAAATAATTATATTAAAAATTCTGTGTAATTCATATTTCATCCGTTTTTGATGACTTAATATGGGAAATCTTTGGCTAGGCTGGACAATTGTTTCAGTGCCATAGGAATAAAAAGGAATTTAGCTAAATCTAAGAGTCTCTTCCTGAGGAATCACTGTGTGTTTTAGTTGTCTATCAAATCTCACCTACGTCTTTAAAGACAACATCCTGTCTCGTTCAATATATCACCTTTCGTGGCAGTCGTCATAAATATCTTTCATTATTAGGCCTTGACAGTAAACACACCTTCTCTTCGTCAAGTGGAAAAACCTAACCAATCCCAAGGTTCATTTGTAAATGCTAAAGTGATGAAACTCAAGTGTCAAAATATGTTACAAGACATGTGGTCATTTGCATGTGCTTAAAAATTCGTCTTTGACTCCAGTTGATTCATTCTCCCTAAACTCCTTATTTACAAAAAGTAATTTTTTTTTACCATGATGCAAATATAGAGTTGAGTTTTTTTATGGCAAAAACTTTCCTGGAAAAAATAACCAAGTAAAAAAAAAAATAGTTTGATATATAGAAACTTTCAAAGTTGAATTTCTATTTATATATATAAAAAAATCGAAATGAAACGTGTGTTTTGATCATACACTTATTTTAATCAAAATTTCTATTTGAAAATTGCTTTGTCTCAAGCATATTAAAAATATTATTTATTTATAATTGGTTAAATAATCCAACAGAAAAAATATCTTTAAAATAAAATTGAAAAAAAATACTTAAAAACTTAAAACAGTAATATTTTTTTTTGTATAGTTACCCATTTGCAATTATTACCCCTTAAGAAAAACTTTTACTTTTTATTAAACAATTCTCTTTTTGTACATGTGTAATAACATACTACTACCATTGTTGGTGCTTGGGGGTTCAAGCAAAGATAAAGTATAACAAGTTTTTATCCCAAATCTATTTATCCCATTTTCTTAACCAACACAACTAAAGGTAGGAAGTACACTTAGTAAATAGTTGGAATAGAAATCGCACGGCTTAAGGCTACTAATATATCAGTATAACTTACTCCACTTACTCTTGGAACATTCTTGGCTTCTACGCTAGAATTCACGGCAATTATTTTTCTTAATTATAGGATCTAGTGCACAATTTTAATCAATTTTAAATTCTAATTATCAACTATCGACAATCCGTCTACTGTCATCCTATACCTAAATACCAACGCTTAAATAGAACAACTCATTTGAATAAATTAAGTCTTCTTCTTCGAGAGAAAGCTTTCAATAGAACATACAGTTAAAAGAATAATTTTACTCAAATATGATTAATAGAAGGTTTACCGATAGACCCATTACACATGTAATTGTTTTGATATCTCTATTACGCATATATTTAATTCAGTACCTAAGTAATTTCCCAAACGTTTGATATTTCTGAATTATATATATACTCACTTCCAAAAGTTAAGCACGAAAATGTAAAATGCAAAAAAATCAACAAATACTGCTCTGATTGACACAAAGTTTTGCAGTAAAGTAGCGTATATATTTATACATAAAACAAAATCAATACTTATGTACAGAAATGAAAACAATATTAATTTTTTGTAAGTTATCAGATAATGTCATACTGGAGACTTAAACAGAATTATGTATAAAGTGAAAATAAACAGCATAAAATGAAAAAAAGGACATAAATTGTTTATGTGATCCCCCCTCATCTGTATGCAAAGTTTACACCTTCTGACCATGCTTTCAATTAGGTGGTCAACCACCGCAGAATTAAGCAATCATCATTCTTCTTGTAGAGCAGTTTTTAGCTTAATAAGAGTGGCTGGAGGTGGGAAACGTGAAGATACAGCACGGCCGAGAGCATCCCAATGATTTTCAATGGGATTAAGGTCGGGCGAAAATGCTGGCCACGTCATACGCGCAATCCCTTCACTCTCCAGGTAGTCATCGAAGATGTCAGCTCCATGGGGACGTTCATTATCGTCAATTAAAACAAAACGACCGGACAGCCGTCACAGAACCCCGTTTAAAGATGTGAAGATCGGTGCGGTATCCTAATGAAATCCCTGCCCACACCATAATGCTTCCGCCTCGGAATGCGTGATGTTCGGTGATGTTTTGGAGCTTCTTGCGTGTTCCTTATTGTCTCGATATCCGTATACGCTTGTCATCTGGCTCCAGAGCAAATTTTGACTCATCAGGAAACATGACATTTCCCCAGTCAGACACAGTCCAATTGCCATATTCCCAGCAGCACTTTAATCGTGGCCCTCTTGATTAGACGGATAGAGGAACACAAACTCGAGGTACCCGGGCATACAGTCCATTCATAAGTAATCTTCGGCGTACAGTAGCTGCAGATATAGCCTTACCAATGGACGCTGTAACCATAGATGCCACACGTGTGGAGGTCGGTCTGCGATTGCGCTTGGCTACAATAGCAATATATCGATCTTCCGCGGGAGTTGTAAACCCTTGGGCGACCGCCTACGGGCCTTCGGACAACTGTCTGTGTTGTAAATTAGGGACCGGGTGGTCTGAGTAGGTGGAGCTTAGTTGACGCCTCGCTCAGAACCCACGTGGTCTATATCGATAGAAACCATATGTAACCGATTCTGTCTCAGTTGGAATCTTGAACTTGGCTTCAGCATAACTAGATGTACTGATGTTTTCTCGTATTTTCTTGGCTTCGGCGTACTAGATTGCCATTGTTTAATAGCATTTTTATTTTTTTTTTTTTTTTTTTTGAAATACTAGAATTCTCTCTTAGTTTTCAGTCTAATTAATGTAATTGGTTTAATTTTGTTAAAGAGATTTAAAGTTTATTGTTGAAAGTTATTGTTACCAATAAATCCAGGAAAGACATTCTAGGACTCCAGAATATTTTATTATTACTATTATTTGAATAACACCACACACACGCAACCAGGTTAATTCATCAGTCTGTGTACCATCATTTTCAGCTACTGTTTGAAATCGTAAGATAGCATGTTCCACCGTTGACCGCAGTGTGTTCTGGGAAATGTTAAGAACGTGTCATGAAATACTGTCTTTGAGATGAGGTAAAGTTCTTGGTTGATCACAACTTACCAGCTGTTTTAAATGGTCCCAAAGCCAAAAAAACGCATGGATTGATTTCAGGCGATCGAGGAGGCCACATATGACGAAATTTGGGGCTGATCACACGTTCTTCTGTGAAGTGATGTTTGAGAACGTCCTTAACACAACGAGTAATGTGTGGAGGAGCTCCATCTTGCATAAAAATTATGCGTAAAAGGCACTGACATGCTTACAGATCCAGAATAAGTTTATTCCGTAATAACGATGCATATCGCTGTCCACTGATAGAACATGTTACAGGACCTCCAGCACCTAATTCTTCAAAAAAAAATACGGGCCAAGAATAAAAGACGTGGAAAAAACCCACACCACACCGTTACTTTTGGTGAGTGTAGCGGAACTTGTAAGGTGGAATGCGGATTGTCTGTTTCTCAAATTCGGCAGTTGTGAGTATTCACAGAACCATCCAAATGAAAGTGTGCTTCGTCTATCCAGAGGATATTACAAGGCCATTCTGGATGAACTTCCATACGAGCAAGAAACTGCAGTGAGAACAGATGTCGAGTCTCGAAATCATGTGGAAGCAATTCCTGCACAAGTTGAAACTTATATGGATAGTAACGGAGGATGTTTCACATGATCTTCTAGACATTTGAACGAGTCAGATCCAATCCTTCTGTCACACGGTGAACACTTGTACTAGCCTGCACGTTGGATGCTTTGTCCTCTTCCACCTGAAGTGCAACTTTCTCTATTGCTTCCGCAGAAACAGGTTTTCTTGCACTTCCAGAACGAACATTCAACGATCCTGTTTCTTCAAATTTAAGTTACCATTAATCGAAGATTTTTGGCAGTCAATGGACCTTTTCGCACCCCTTTTAAAGTCCGAAATTTCCGTAGAACAACTATTGCGGAATTATCGTTCTGATAGAATAACTTTACTAACAACGCTCGATCTGGTAAACGTAATGACTTTCTGATTAGCAATACCAAGCCCACTGAAAATATTCTTATCTCCCGTGAAAGTTTATTGCTTTTATAACAGTTGCTGTGTGACGTCGAAAAAATTTGCGTATTTTCGTCTTCCTTTGTGTAAATCCTTTGAAAATTAGTCATCGAAGAAGTTTAATTAAAGTTTGCAGTTCATTTTAAAGATTTTGTTTTTTAATGAGTATCATTTATTGTGTTGCCGTGTTCTGTGGATAAAAAAGCGATAAAATACAAATAAAAAAACCGGTAATAAATGTGGCTTTCATTCAAAAGCGCCCTTCAGTGTCGAAAATTTCAACTAATTTTTTTTATTCGCTCAAGCAAATTTCCATCTCTTCTTTATGTCGTACACATAATTTTACAACTTTCTGAACAATAGTGTTTTATTATGCATCTTGAACACAAAGAAAGAGACAAGGACGACACAATACACACACACATACCAAGCTGTAGCTGGCTACATGTTAAATGCAGACAAATGCAGAAGAGGGAGATAGCGGTCTCCAGGAATCTCAGTTTTTATAGGCGGCTCAAATCACATGATCTGATTGGGTAGTTAGATGTAATTTAAAATATTCTCGTTAGGCGGCTGGCTATTTTATTACTAAAATGTGGGTCCTGGAGGGATGGACGAAATAATTAAAAGATATTTAAAAGGATTCTATTACTGGGATTATTACATGTATAATCTTTGGAATGCTATTCTTTTGTTAGTAAAGACTAAGAACTAACAAACAAAACTGTTTTTTCTAACAGTGACAAAGGATAAAAAAGGACTACACAATTACACATATATGAAATTAAAATGATTAAACGTGCGTCGTTGTTAGATGGCTGAAGTTCGTCTTTTAGGTACTCGTCGCTTCTTTGTCTGGCTTTCCTCCTCTCTCTCTCCGTCCTTTCTGAGTCTTTGTCAGATTTGTCTCTGGGGGTGTCAGCACTCATCCCCATGAAGAACGCCCAGTCACGTGTCATGACGCTGGCAAGTGCTGCCATTACACACACATTTATTACAAAATATTTGGAAACACGAGTATTTAAAAAAAATATAGACACGTTAACATTACTTCTGTAGCATGCAGTTGATAAAATACTTCAACGTTGATTATTTATGAAAAATTTGTTTAGAATTTACTCGAGGGTAGTTGGTGAAAGTCCTCGTAAATAAGTAACGAGTAAATAATGAGGATGACATCTGAAGTTATACATCACTATTTATAGTGCCCGCACTACGCCAACATGAAGAATATGAACCTTGAAGTCTTTTAGCATATTAACTTCTCATTATGATGTGGATGCGCTGGTAATACGATTCAAACTCACGGCGCTACGTAAATAACTTCCTCCACGTGTAACAGGTTTATCCGCAAACCGTCAACTGTTACTTTTAAGTTAAATTTATTTATTTTTAACAGTAAGTTCTATATAAAATTTACTTCCGAAGATAATACTTCATTTATTCAAATGAGTTGTTATATTTAAGCGTGGGAATCTAGGTACAGGAAGTTAGTCGAGAGTATGTCGACGAGTTAGTCTCTAAATGGTCAATAATTACTAATGGCGAAGAAGTTATAAGATTGAGTTTATTGACTACGACCATAGGTCGTATAACAAATAAGAGAATTACGGTGAATTATACCATAGAAGTCCAAAGTGTTCCAAAAGTTAGTAAAGTAGATATGAAGTAAGTGAAGTAGTATTCATATATTAAGTATCCTTTAGCCGTTTGATTGCTCTTCTAATTAGTGGTGTTGTGCACTTCCTACCTTTAGTCGTTAGATTTAAGTTAGTAAAATAATAAATCTGAATTTGAAACTGGTTATGGCTAATCTTTACTAGAGCCCCCAAACACCAACAACCTCAAATAGGTTATTACACACGAGTTTTTGAATATGACCACATGTTGGTACCTTAACCACTCCTGGATATAGAATTAATATACAGAAATAACTTATCATACAAATCCAAACTTCTTTGGTTCTTTCAAACAAACCCCACTCATCTTCTAAATATAAATACTTAAGAATCACTCTTCAATTTTTGAAAGCACACTTACTTGAAAATTGTTTCTTTGGATATTTTGTTCACTATTTCACTAATGATTATTTGTTTCCTTGTGTAATCATTTCTAATACTGTAATTTAGTACTTTTTTTAAAAAAATTGAATCATTTACTATTTTACATTTGTCTTAAAATATTTGGTTATCTTAGCAGTTTAATTTTCGACAAAATATTCAGTTTTAAACATATATTTTTTTTTCAAATCTCTTTCTTACTTAAAACTTAAAAGAAATGGTACTAAATATGTTAAAAAATGTTATAAAAATATCAAAATTATCCTCTTTACTTTCTGTAAATGGGATACTTTTGAAATTTTTATAGTAGCATTCTTTTTAAGCCCAGTGGCTGAGTGGTAGTGTATCGCTCTTTCACACCACATGTCCGTGGTTCAAATATCGGGCTGGACAGGATCGACTAAGCCTTTCATCCCTTCAGTGTGTCGATTAAATGAGTACCAAGCTTGCTAGGGAACGGGACACTGGGAGGTTTCGCGTCAGACTGACCAATTGACTGAAAAATCTGCTTATTCACCCCAGAGCCTAAGGTCATGAAAGTTGAGATAGACACAGAAGACCTTGACCCTCATAGATTATTGTGTCACTGTGTTCAATTAAGCTCTTTTTAAAATAATGCTTTATATCTTTCCTAATCCAAAGATCCTTTGTGTGTGTGTGTGTAGAAAAGGAGAAGTATTTTCATGACACTACGATTTATATATATATATATATTAAAATATGAGGTTATCCATTAATAATAAATAAGTTAAATATCAGCATTATTTACAAAATAATTTTAAACTCTTCAGAAACAGGCAGGATTTTTAAATGATTATTCAATTAAAAATGTAACATATTTTAAATTTTACTTTATTTGCATTAAATTTTTCGTACAGAAAATAGAGTTTTATAACAATTATCAGACGCAAAATTCGAATGCTTTGAAAAACTCTTCCATAAAAAAAACCCTTTTTTTTTTAATATCAATAAATTCCAAAGGCTTAATAAACATCAAAAATACATTATTTTTTTCTTTTTTTGATAAAACTAGCATTTATAAAAATAACTAAGGTCTGGTGTGTTGCTTACTTAAATGCATTTTTTTTAATTTTAATATTATCAAATCATTGAACTTAATAATACTTTCCTACATAAATAGAAATAATTGCATATTCCTTATCCAACTTGGTTAAAAAAATAATAAATAATAAATAATTCTCATAAAAGGAAAAATCTCACAAAATTTTGAACTAAAATTTACTACAGATATATTTTGTCGAATAAACGGATTAAAAGAGAAATAGTACTTGAACGTAAACATCTTCTACTTTTAAGCAAAAAAAAAAGGACCAAAAAATTAATTATTTAAATCCACTAGAAAAGTCAAAACAACTTCTGTTGAAAAATACGAAACTTCATGAAATTTAAAGCACATTTTTCTTTTTCCTAAATTGATTTACTGGAGCAAAATAACCGTCCTATTCTATTTAACGCTCCTTGGTTGTAATAAATCCTTAGATCTCCTCAGAGTAGTTGTGATGCTTCTAAAATCATTGTACTGACTCCAAGTAATTAGATCGCTACTGCATTGAGTTAAACCTTCTTTTTGGTTGTTGTTTTGGATGTGATCCAAGCATCCAATCAATTGTTATCATCTACTATTGTTTACGAAAGGAATATGAAACAGCGACGGAAGCCGATCATCACTCGTTTTTTCCAATAAATTCGCGCTCATGCTCCAAGACATATTTTTTATGTGTGGATGTTTGTGTGCGCGACATTTGTACTGGTACAAAAATCAATTCTTCAGAGATGGAATGAAAATAATCGAGAGGATGGATAAAGATATTGTACCATACGATTTTTTCCATAACATAGCAATGGAATCAGAAAATCTGTAACTAAGATTAATGAAAATACTCTTCTGTCCTTCTCGAAAAGATCTTACAGGGAAAAAAGTTTCAGGATCGTTGTTTTGATGGCACGAGACTATACTGAAGAAGACAATTGCACTTTTTTTACTTCTTCTAGGGATGAAGTTAGATTAGTATTTGATGGTGTTCCTCTAAATGTGTTTCATTATAGGACATCTCTTTAGATGTAATATTTTGAAGGAATCATTTATCATCTTCGTTCGAGGTTTATTTTATAACGCGTTATTATTTACTTCCAAAACTACCAGGGGTAATTTTCAAAACATTTTTTTTCTTCGTAACAAAGTAAGATATTTCGGAATGAAATGTATTAAGGGAATTGTCGAATCGCGTGAGTTAATTATTTTTACACAAGTATGGACTGTTAGAAATTTTTCTCGCTCACCAAACACTTATTTGCAATCGACAAATAAACAATAAATTTGAATAAATATTTACATTGTGGTAAATAATCATATACAAAATTTAACTATCGTGACATTTTATAACATTATTGTGAATAGCAATAATTAACTTTGTTTGAAATTAATTGCTGAAAAAATATTAAAATACAATTAAAAAACATAAAATTTTTATTTGATTTCTAAAGGGATGCAGTTTAACAGGTACATTATCAAACTAATGTAAAAAAGGCTTATTGAACATTTACTTGCCTTATCTCAGCATTAAATTGTTTTTCTTTTTATACTTAAACGCTATACAATTACCAAATTTAAAATTACTAGGAGCCGTTTATTTGTTTATTTAAAATCCAAAATGCAAAAACATTATTTTAAAAAAACTCATATTAGTAAAAGTATAATATTATTATTGAGGATTTTTTCCTACTCCCTGTAATAATTTATTATTAAAAAATTCTTATTAATAAAAACCGTTGGAGTGTAAGTTTAAAAAATAATTAGTGGAGACTCATACTGAGAATCTTCTGAATGAGTGATTTACTTAATCAGGGATCTATTTTGTCATTTAATTATAAATATAAATTCTTTCAAGTGAATGATTGCTTACAATAACGTCGCACTATAAGGCAAGACAAGGGCCTTAACTCCTGGTGGACGGTTTTTGTAATTTTGAAACTGACTCAAGTGACGAGGGAGACAGACACCTGTGATCTTGCATTTCACTTTCCAAGCTACCACATCACGTCAATCGAAGATTTCGAGCTTCGACTGTTTTAACGCTCTTCAGACACGTTATATGGTGGGTATTTTGTGCAGTAAGAATCAAATTCATGACACACCACCAATGAGTTTGTGACCATAATTATTAAGCTACCGCAGACCCAAATTTCTTTCTAGGAACAATATTTAGTAATCTAACTGCGCATATTTAAGATGAATATTTTCAGTTATGTTGTATAATACTATATTGCATAGTAAAATCAATTAAATTTGGTCTGAAAAATCTCTTGATGTTCATTCATTTAATATTTATCATTGATAACTAAAATGAAATATTCAAACCTCATATTTGGAAGCATTATTCTGAAAAGAAGAGTTCAAATTATTAATTTTGGATTATTATTTTTAAAAATGTAGCTGAATGAAAGTACTGTTCAGCTTTGCAATTTGTTTGAATATTATGTTTTGGGGGGAAATTGCAACCTTCTTTAATTTGCGGTGATTTAACCAATTATTCATCATACATCACTTTTCTCCATTAATTTTACTAAAAAAAAATTATTGAATGTAAAACTATAAAAAAACCAATAAAAGGAAACAGAATAACAAGTATAATTAAATGCATAACAAGTTGTTAATATAATCCTTGTCATCGTATTTTAATCAGTAGATTTTCAACAAAAAAATATTGAAACACTTTTAAATAAAAATACAATTACTTTCCTTCAAAAAGTATTTTTTTCTTTTACTTCCTATTAACTCTTAATATTGTTTGAAATTAATTTTGACTTTAATAACAGAATTTAATCTTAGCTTAATAATAAAGTTAACATAAGAAAAATGGTCTTTTTTATTGATTGGGCCTCTAAGTAATTGCAACAATGTTTTTTTTTTCTTTATCTTTCATCAACTAATAGCATTAAATTACTGCCTGAAATGAGGGTTTATGGTTGTAATTATATACTGGAATTAGAAAGAGTTTGTTTTCAGAATGAAGTAATTATGCATTTCATAATATTTACTCCTTTATAAAAGTCCTTTTCAATTTTTTTCTGTGTTCGGTGTTTTCTTTGTTCTTTTAATAGAGCTATTTTTTGTTTCCAAAGCCTTAAATTTCTTAGAAGCCTAAGAATAATTATTATGTTTCTGTACTCTGCATTTCTTTTAATTTTCTTTATGAATAAACTCGAACATTTTTTTTAAAATTCTGAATCTTTTGTTAGTAACTTTTATTACATGAAAATAAGGTTGTTATGATTTCGCTTCATTTATTGGAATTAAGAAATACAGTTTTGATTTTGCTAAACAGGGAGGGAAAAAACCCCAGTTTAATGAAAGAAAATATCAGTACAATTTTGTACATTAAATTAAGTTCATTTATTGTTGTATAGTAAATTGAGTGCATTTATGCTTAAAAGTAGGGAACAAGTAAATGATTTAAATGACAATAGAAATATTATCACTGCTTTGAAACAAAATATTATTCCTCATTCATAAAGAAACAAAAACATATTTTTCATAGCTTGAGCAGATAACTATAACAAAAAGGAAAAAAAAATAACTCTGATCATAGCGTTTAAAAAATAAAATAATTTTATAGCACTCAAAAATAAGTTAAAAATAATTTACCAGTTCCTTCATTAATTTATCAGGTTAAGTTATTAATTACGTTTAGTAGTTGAAACCAAATTAATAGTATGCTTTTTTAGTTTAAAATTTTATTACTTTGTGTGCTTCTAAATGTATTAGCTTAGATAAATATATATATTTAAATAAAATTCGATCGTGACAGAGAACATATTCAAATCCGTAGTAAATTACCTGACTTGTATAAAATACGAAAATTTCCATAGTTTTCAGAATATATCATATGACAAGAAAAATACTTAATAAAGTTTAAGCATTCAGTCTTAGTACATGAAAAGTTAGAAATAAATTAATATAGAATTATTTCTATACGTATAGAAATAACTCTATTAATTTATTTAATCCAGTATTTTCAAATGTAATTCCGAGTTTAATATATTTATTTACAAATAAATTTCCATGTATGACAAATACTTTACTTTTATACATCTTAAAATGTGATGCTTTTTTAGTGTAAACTGAAGATTCCCCCAACGTATATATATATATATATATTCCCATGTATTTTTCATTTAAATAATTCTTAACGTAGTTATCAACTTTATTTTTGTGTTAACTACAACTAAACAAATTAATTTATGAAATACAAACTTTAAAATGTAATACTTGACTCTATAGGGTCTTACAAAATTATACACATACCATTAAAAATAAAATATATTAACTTAAATAGAGTGAATGTCAAACTGAAGAATGTTTCAACCTTGAAGAGCCGCTTCTAAATTAGAATTTGTTTTTCATCTTACGCGTAATATAATGATAGTTCGCGAACTGACAACCCGAGAGTCGGAATGGTATAATTGGAGTGTCCACTTCAGAAAGTTCAGGGACCTTTTTTGAATAGCAAAAGTAAAAAGATTTAAAATCAAGTAAGCAATAATGGTACAAGTTAACTGAAAAAGGGTAACTTTGTAGATCGCTACAATCCCAGTAGAAATTATAGCACTTTTTAATTAGAGTTATCGTTATTGTTTATTTTATTGTGTATAATAAGCTGTCCTGGAATTTTATTTTTAGCTCAAAGGATATTAATTTTTCAGAGGAATGGAAAAAGTACACTGTGAATGCTGTGCGTAAAGTAATTATTAATATGTTCCAAATGTCACGGATTTTTACTATCGCTACGACAGATATGACTTATTTAATCATTGCAATTCTCCTTCAATTATAATGTATAGTTAATTAACTTAATTATAAATAAGTAACTATTCTATGAAAAGTTTTATTGGCTGAAGTGAATTATGCTTTTCCTTTATGAACATAACATATTTGATACACACACAATATATACATATGTATATCTACTCATTGCCAAAAAATTTGCGCACCATAAAATAAGAATGAAATTGTTTCGAAATTTGACATAAAGGTACATGTGAGATTTGTAAGTGATTAGAAATGCAGAGCATAATCGCCCATTGCTTAATATCACCTGAGGGCATTGAACGTTTTTCGTTGGTTTATTAAACAAGTAAGCAGAGCATTGCGTGTATTTAATCTGTTGCAAAGACACGCATATATTTACAAATTGCATGACGCCGCCGTAGGAGACAATGTGAGCAGCTGCCAGAGTTCAAAATTAAAAGAATCATAGGAATGAGGGTAACCGGGTGGGTTACCTCGGCGAGTAATTTGCCACCTGGACTATTTTCCTTTTACTGTGTTTGGAACAAAATGACAAGAGATAGGTATGTCACACAGAGAATAGGCTCAGGATGCCCTCTGCAGACCAATAATCGAGAATACCATTATATCATAAGACACACACATAGTGCCAACTATCTCAATTTACGCCACCTTACACAAGTAACAATTTCAATACGTAGTTTTGTTCCAGCCCGTACCATCGAAACGCACCAGACTAAAGAAAAGCTGCTATCCATTTCGCGTACTGCTATTGACACTCATTCACCGACACCTCAAATTGGAGTGCTATCACGCTCGAAGGGATATATATGACTGAAACCGAAAGGAATCAAATCATCTTCAGTAAGGAAGCCTGACTCCATTTGGGCAGTGATGATGATCGTATACTTGTATAAAGACCCAGCGGTAAATGGCTCAGTCATGCTGCCACTGTACAGCGGCATGTCGCACCGCTCTCACAACTAGTGTGGTGACAGCTCAGAGATATGAGGATTTCGCCATGTATTGTCACTCATATTAGGAGTCCTGGGAGCCATTTTTCTACAGGGCAATGATTGCACACACACAGCAAGGGCTTCGCAGGACTGCCTCCGCCATATTTCTACCTTGGCATGCTTAATTTCTAGATCTGTCACATATAGAGCATATCTGGAATCATTTAAGATTGCAGGTCAAGCAGCCTACGAGTTTCGCTGAATTAGAGGCCCGTTTAAAGCAACTGCGGAACGATGTGTCGCAGGACATCATACGGGAGTAGTATTCTTCAATGCCCGACCGTATCACACCATGCATTCAAGTAGATGTGTCCAACACACAGTACTTTAACTTCCAATCATTTGTAATATTCCTTAAAACGAATGATCCTTTTACTTTGGTTTTGTAATCACTTACTTACATCAACGTTGTACTTGCATATGTAACATTTTGTTTTATTCTGAAAACTCTTTCTTGGTGTTCAAATGTTTATGGCAATCAGTGTATATTTGTTTGGGGATGCGTATATTGTATTAGCAGGAAATTATTTTCAAATTTATTTAGGGAAACAAGACTTATTTTTTTCTATAAAAATTATCTCTAATCAATCAAATACCTTCGATTTAGATTTAAGAATTTTCGTTAGCTTCTTTTAGAACTTATGATGGCACGTTGATGGAATTTTTAGTCCCTATCTATTAAAAACTCAAACGAGTGTGATTAGAGGTTATCATTATTATTGAAATTTTTTTCCTTTTAAAAGAGATGATGGTTCAAGGTTGGGAATACAGCCTGCAGTGACATTACTTGCCAACCAATTTCCAATAATATCTTTCGTGTTGCTAAAGATACATGGACAAGTTATTTTAAAAATTACTTCATGCTTCAACTTTAAAAAGTGTCCACAATTTTGGCCACCACTGTACATATATATATATATATATATAAGTTCATTTATATTTATTTATTATTTTTTTTAAATCAGGGCTGTGAAACGTAGTAAGTCATTTTCATTGTATCAATAAAGTTTTATTGTATTAATTTAGAGAAAGCTTGAAACTACTTATTTTTAAAATAGCACTTCTTCAGATCATCACTAGAGTTTCAAATTCCTTTCGATAAAAGGGCAATTAAATATGTTTATATTTTACTTTGGTATTGAAAGAGCATGTTTGTTAAAAGAATGAATTTGAAAAAATTTGTTATGGTTCAAATGAAGCTTAAGATTAATGAAATACCATACTACTACAATTTAATTAAATTATATAATGCAAAAATTCAATTGATAGCGCTCATTTTATCTTTCAAAGAATTATTGAAAAAATACTAGATGGCTTAATTAAGGAAGCACAATCTTTATTTTATTTATTTAATCATGCTAAAAAATTTATTTTGTATTTGAATGAAGAAAACGTAGTATGTCTATTTACCTCAATTAAAGCATTTTTTGTGTTGAAATTATTTTAAATGCTTTCTAAGATAACCTATCTAGTGTAATCAAATTACTTTACTTATAGAGTATGCTGAGTGATTTTTTTTTAAAGGGGAATTTTGAAAAATTGTATTGAGAGAAAAAAAATGTATTACCTACTTAGAATAGGAATCATTTTAATTGGCATTAATCGTTGCGTTGTTTTTATAGTCTATGTACATGAAAACTCTCAGAATTCTTTTTTATAGTGCCTAAGACTTTTTTTAAGCAAAGTAATTTGTTTATAAAATAAAAAAAAATGTATAAGAACTTTTTTGCTTTGATTCAAATGATCGAGTAAGACTTTTATCTTTTTTTGTAGAGCTCAATTGCAAGTTTACTTTCCATTCTTGCTCAAATTATTTGAATAAACAAATTCAATAATTCCTTTTTTTCTTCAAAATTTGTAATTAGCACTGCGCTTTTGTAAACTTGATTACTTAAAAATTTGAAACAGTATGCAAATACTTATTTATTTTTTTCTATCGAATGTTTAAATATAATTTTTTTCGCAAATTGATTCATTACCTAAAGGAGATGCAATTACAAACTTTAGCAATAGTATTTTACTAATAAGTGAAATTAACTTGATTTTTATTATATAGAAAATTTGATTTATAAAATAGTTCAATTTTTTAAAAATTATTTTATTCAAAATTATGTAAGCTTGAAATCATTGACTACAGTCAAAAATAGTTAAATACCCTTATTGTGTTGTTTTTTAACATAGGTAAGACTAAACATTGTTTTAACGCTATCCAACATTTCCTTATTTTTGGCTAGATAACTAGGTTACATGCATAATAACAATAAAAAGAACAGTGATGATCATATTACATATCATACATAATTGAGAAAGGAACATTTCTGAAACCGAAGACTAAGAACAGCGAGCCAATATATACATAAACTCATCTGAACAAAAATGGGAAACTTAATTTCTCTCTCTCTCTCTATTTTTTTCCATTCATTTTTTGAACAATCACTAGCTAAAGGTGGTAAAGTAGGATTAAGCTTGTTATGCGGGATCTCAAACTTTCCCTTCAGCAGAAAATGTGTGCATTAACAAGTAAATTGTAGAAAATAAAACCATGGTTAAAAAAGACAAAAACCTAAATATTGCACTTGCAATCATACATTAATCTATTAAACAATTAAACTATAAAAAGAATGGCTATTGTAAAAATGGAATAAGTTGTAAAAAGATACACTCAATAATATGAAACTCAAGAACTTACCAAATAATTTTTGATACACATGCATTATGCTTCTTTTATTACATTCGCACATTTTTAAACAAAATTACCTATTTATCTTTCAAAACAAGGTAGAAAAATGCTGATTATATACACAAAGGAACATTTATATACATATAATATTTAGCTCTTCTTTATAAATTCATAATTTTTTGAAAATAAATATCAATAATGTATGCAATTTTTTATGTTAATTAAGATGGAGTTAAGCATTAGTTGTTAAAACGAAGCAAATATTGTTATTGATATTTTTTTTCGATAATATTAAAATTTTTCTTCATTTTTCAGACAATATATTTTTAATGAATATGTAAATTTTTTAAATATAAGTAACATTAATGATCACTTTCACTTTGTAATTTTGTTAGAAATATTGATTTTGTATATAATTTTTTACCTTATTTAAAAATAAAGCTCAATGGGTTTTCGTTTCTTTTTGAACGAAATCATTAGAAGGCAATTAATAATAAATGATGCCATTTTTTCACATAAAATATTGATTAAAGCATAAATTTGAAGTTTAAAGAGGTTACCTCCAAGTAACTTTTTTTAATAAGTTGTGATTTTCGAAAGTGAAGCTCCATTAAAAATTTTGGCCGGTTTTAATTTTTATCTAAAATATTAACTTCGTAATACTTTTAGCATAAAGTGTTTATGTCATCCACGTGCGTAACTTGTTCTATATCTATCAAAAATGTTTATGCATAATATGTTTCTTCCTATGGTGACTTTGCAAATTTTTCTTCTAATTATTATAATTGACGTTTTAGCATCGCAAAATTCGACGTTAATAGACCTTTGAAGGGATGATGTACAGCAGAATACATTAAAATTACTTTTGAAAATTATTTTTTCCTCCAGGATTCATGTGTCTAAAAAACTTGTTTTCAAACATAAATGGGAGTTTAATCTTTGTGATACATTGTATAAAAATAAAAGATTAAATCTCTTGTCAATATTTTTTAGAGTCTGCTTACTTAATAAAATCCCCTGAACAACATTAGGTACAACACTTTAAACGAAAAATCCCTCAAAATAAACTAAAAGAATTAAGCGGTTAAAAACAAATTTCCAAAATGTTAATTTTTTTATGTTTTGTTCGCTGTAATTCGTTTAAGAAAATAATACTGTTAATAAAATTTTATTCTCAATAAATGAGATTTATTTATAAAAATGTGGTGTTCTTTTCCCAGCAATTCCACTTTTTTGAATTTTAAATAAAAAAGTGAATTAACAGATGAAGCCTTATCACAGTATTTGGAAAATAGAATATTTAATATTTATACGTTTTACTAAGAGGAGACGCTCATCATTTAAAAACTGCTGTATTTAGGCTTTTTTATGGTGTATAATATGTATTATCTAGTATTTTTATCTATTACACAAAAGTCAATCTGAGAGTGTTTTAGATTTTTTATTATTATAGGATTGTCATTTAAATATAAACCGTTCATATATATTCGTCTATGTGCAGTTTTTAATGAATACGAGGAATTACATCTTTCTTCTAGTAATGGCGTTTTCCAACCTTATAAATTTACAGCCAGTCTAGCTCCATTAATAAGGTGTGCGCCATGAGACATGCGCAGAAACGTTCAAAGCAAAATGCCGTCTGTTTTGTGGCTTGGTAATAGCGGTCGGCATTACATAAATAATTAAACAAAAAGTGTAAGACACAATGTTATATGTAAAAGAATGAAAAGTGAAATGTCATTTTACATAAATATTAAATCATCTCTAATGTAGAAATTCTAGATAAGACTATTACAAAACGTTCTTGCGGTACTAATAATTCCTAAACATGGTGTTTAGTACAAACATTAGATCGATACAAAAAATATATGAAAATGTTTCATATTAATATATCAACATAACTTTTAGTTTGTTTTCCATTTCTACTTTTGAAAAAAATGGCTGGATAAAATTTAGGTTTAGCAGAATTTAAAATTTCTGCACCTTAAAAAATTTCTAATTTACATTCTGTTTGTCTTCAAGAACCAAATTTAATTTCATATGCACGCACGCACACACACACACACACACACAAATTACATTTATTTAAATACAACCATGTTGTCTTCTTCTGAAGTATTGTAAAACCTTTCATAACCTACTTAAATGTGGTAATATTTCATTGACAAACCTTTTTTTCAGCAGTACCTTTCAACTCAGGAAATAATGGTTGCTGAAATGTGATCCAAACATGTTTCTCAACATTTTTTTTAATCACCTGTTGATTAAAGTTATCGTATTATGATAACCAGATTTAAATCGTTGAAAAATTCTACTTCCATTCGCCGAAAGCTATAATATTTTAACCCCACACTCTTTAGGAACTATTTTCTTGTACTCAATATAATCCTAGAAATCTTCCACAATACCATTTATATACTCGATGAAATATTCCTGCATTTTTGGATTAATCTTATTTGGATATCAAGACTTCATACCATTTCCATTTATTTTTCGAACAAGTCTTAATAATTGTTGCAATTATGGTCTATTGAATATCGCAGCTATTTTTTAGATATCAAATATATATATATGCCCGTTTGTACGTATAAGCTTTGATTGGTAATTTGTCAATGTCTGGGTTCTTTGTATCTGACACTTTTAATTAAGGTTTATTTAAATTGTAGAATGTATATTGTGACCAGTAAAAAAAAAATGGTTTTTGTTAATGATTTTGTCTAAGAAAATACGGTAGTGCACAAAAGATGAGTTAAAAAACAAAAAAATCGAATTTTTTTATACGTAAACAGAGAAAGATTGGATGGCATAATTTAGTGCACGGATAAGGATGATCTCAATGTGTGATTTTTTTCTGCCTGTAGAATTTGTTAGTCAATGGCATCGCTGGCAAATGACGAAAATTTTAGACGGATCAGCTGGTTTAATTTTGGTGTAAATCTTGTTCATTCCCAATTAAAAAGATTTAAAAGATTCAACAGGTTTCAAAAATGAGATAATGGACACATTTTATAGAAAAATCTGTAGTACAACCTCTTTAAAGATGACTGATTGTACAGCAGCAGAAAAAATCCCCATTCTAAAAGACTCTGAACATCCAAAGCGCTGATGTGAGACTCCTGAAGATGCAGGATCATCGAATCATAATTAAAAAATTTGCATGTGAGCTGAGCCTCTAAAATAAATCAGCTTATTATATTCTAGCTGACTGGACTTCAAAGAAATCTCTAAGAGAAAGAATATGATTGGATATTATATATTTTTTACAACCACGTGTTTTCAGTTTCCAGGAGATACAAAGCTTATATATGTTTTTTCCAAGTACCTACTCTTCATCAATGATTCTGTGTGGCACATGCTTTTTTCTAAGAAAAAACATATCCGAGGAGAAACATTAACAATGGAAATACCTCATACGGGACATTTTTAAACAGGCGTACCAATTTGTATGCAACAGTTGTATAAATGCTAAGAGAAAAGTGTAAATCTACTTCAATGAAAATACTTCGAAGAACATTAGCATAAGATTGTTGTGCCTAAATTAAATTGTTTTTTATGTATAGAGGTTGGGTATTCTTAGAAGACACGCCATATGTATACAGTCTTAAGATCACGCATACCCGGAGTAAATCAGCCGATGACTCCAATTACTTGAATAATAACATATTTGTTAATGAACAAGGACAAACAAATTGATTCAAGAAGAAAAACTGACATATATACACATAGAAATATAATAAAAGATTATTCATAACAGCTGAAAACGCACTCGTTTCAAACAAGTTGCATAACACTCCAGAAACCGCTCTCCGAACAGTTCCACTAGCAAGAACTTAGAGAAAGTACCTCTGTCGTATTGCAATCAACGCAAAAGCAGAGCCTAAACTTGACTGAGTCGACATATGTCTCAAATGTCCCTTATATAGCTCATGAAAATTTCCAGAAGGTTCGATCCAAGAAACTTCTCCAGGGTTCCTTTGCGATATCATTTGTCACCAAGGGAGATTAATTCGACATTCTCGAGTGTCATTATAAGTTTGCTATAATCTTATTTTCCATGTTGTGAAGAGAACTTTCACCTTAAAACCCAACTTTCCTACAAGCAGTATTTCACAGCAGAGAAAACATCTATGTCGTTTTTCTATTTATATGTTATCATTAGACGCTCCATCACAGCGTAACTCCAGACGCTGCATCACAGCACAACTTTTTTCCAAACTATGGAAAAGACTATGGAAGATAACACTGAAAATCCCTTTTGCAAAAACCATGTGTGTGTGTGTTGTGTGTGTGTGTGTGATATTGTTTGTTAGATTCCAATAAACGCATAGGCCTTAAGAATAAATTTCATACAAACTTCACTATAAAATTTTAAATACTTGATAAATATGTATTAAATAGTGAAACCAACCAACAAACCTTTTCTTCTTTCTGACCTTTACTATTTTTTTTTATAGAATATCGATATATCGATTCAAATAACGAATTTATTTTATCCATTAATATTACGTTTAATAATCAACTTCTAATTTTGAACATTTGAATGTTTGGGTAAACTAAATTTCACCAATCTATGGGAGATACAAAAACTTTATTTACCTACATCAATCTTAGTACTTCAACACATTTCATAATCTCAAAATATGAATTCCTGTTGAATTATACATAAAACCAAAAACTTGTTAAAGCACTTATCATATACTGCAAATAACATATTGATATATATTTTAAGGTTTGAGTTCAAAGATCTACTTACCACAAATGCATGAAATTTCATTCCAAACAGTTAAATTTATTACAAACATCTGTCGAACACTCTTCCACAAACTTAAGTATAACATACCATTTCGAAGCGTCATTTGCTTTTCTTAAGAATCCGTCCAAACAGAGATTGACTCCCTCCCTTGTGCTTTGAGAATCCTGCATTCGAAGATTGAAAGAAATCCATTCCAAATGTGCGCATCCAAATCGTGACGCTGCATAAGTGGGGAGGTATAAGGAAAGGAAGAAGAGAGGATAAGAGGATTTGGAATAATCCTATTTTCACATGTCCGAAGAAAAACTCTTTCGAAGCGACAAGTGGATTTTCGGGATCCCACTTCCAGTAATAACGAGAAAAAGAGTTATAGATGTTATTTAATAAATTGACGGAAAAATGTACTGGATATATTTATCGAGTTGTATGGTAAACGTGACTTTTATGTTCAATAAAAATATCATACAATAATTTAAGATCGCGAAACTGGATGCTTTCATATACTTGGAGAAAAATATGAAGATGTATTGAATAATGTAACGTAAGTGTAAGAAAAAAGCATTTTTAGTTTAACACATTATACTATTAGTCCATTATATAAAAAATAAATTTTCAACTTGCCATACATTAAGTATTATTTTTAATGCCCTCTCAGGTGTCGAAGCTCTGTAGTAAAAACTAAGACGAATACAACAATAAGAACATTTGAAAGCATACATAAACAATTCTAGCTTTATTTACATCATCGATTCTATTCTATCAACAGTTCTCTTTACATCATGTCCCTGATAGGCAGGCGTGATAACCCTACGTGGGAGTCGTGAGCATATTAAAAAGTCAAAAACAAAAGATTATTTTTTGTAAATTATTAAAAAAAGCAAAACAAAATAAATTCTGATATAATAAAAAATAAAATACACAATGCAAATTGTTTGCAATTTGTTCCAATTTAAAAATTAGAAATGAAAAGTAACAAAATACTTATCCTAATACTTACAAATTACTTATAATTAAAATATCTCTCTATCACTGAAAAGTTATAAAATTTAATATTTATCTTGATAATTTGTTCGGTTCATAATTAAGATCATATGTTAGATTTAGCGTCAAAGTGCATTATTATAGCATTCAATATATTGTTATTATATAAGGGGGAGGGCGATAAATATTATAATTCATAATTGGGTCACAAACACTGAAAGTTGGAGAAACACAGATTTATATTCTTAACAAGTGTTCAATGTGCAAAACCTTAGTTACGTGGCATACAGGAATGCTATAGTTCTGTTCCTACTACACTCTATTCAACAAGGCACTGTCAACGTTTTTGAGAACGCGTGCTATTCATGTTTTCCAAAACTTGGTTTTTACATATGACCAAGTTTTCTTACACCTTTTACTGCAGGATGTAGCAGGAATGCATGAAATGATAAAAACGTTAATAATACATTGTTGAATAGAGTGTGGCAAAAATTGTACTATTCCATTGACGTATGCCGTACAACCAAGCTTTCGTAAGTAGAACACCTGTAAAGTACGTAAACGAAATGTATCCGCATTCTTTCAAATGTTCTTTTTGCCGTATTCGTCTTAGTTTTTTTACAACAGCGTTTCGAAATCCTGGACAGAATTATGAATATCCCTGTATTACATATTGCTATCAATATTTTGTTCGACGATTATTTTGTGTAGTTGAGCTCTTTAGTACAGAAAGTCACGCATGTACGTGATACTGGGAGTTCTTTTTTCCTCCTTTAAGTTAATTGCAAACACTAGAATTTTTAATTATTCTTTATTATAAAATATATATATATGGAGATAACAAAAAAAAAATGATTCTACAAAAAAAAAAAAAAAAAACCAAGCAATTTAAAAAAAAAATTCAAGTCAATTTCTACTTTGAATGGATGAATAGAAAATATTTTATTAACAAATGAAAATTTAAACAAGAAATATGTATATATATATAAGGGGAAGAGAGTGAACTAAAAAATAGTAGGACTTGAAAAAAGAGCATTATTTGTCGGCATTGTGTTGTAACAATGCACGTCGTGTTTGGCTAGTTTGGATGGAAAACCGATTTAAGACATCAACTTTTGCCATTGTTTTAATGGTTACATTGTTACAACAATGGAGAAAAATCTAAGTTGGCATCGAAAACTGGTAATTAATTTAAATTCATTTAAATACTGAATTAGTATTTGTAAAAAAACTGTATTAACATCAATTGTCATCTACTACAAGTTTAAAAAAATTATTTGAACTTGATTGGATAAATAGAAAGTATTTTATCAATGATTGAAAATTTGAACAAGATAAATTTATATATAAATAAATATATATAAAGAGAGAGTGAGCTAATAGTAGGAATTGAAAAAATAATAAATTGTAACTCTAAATTATAATTTAAATAATTGTTTTGATAATGGAGTCAATAATCATCCTAATGATTCATCATTCCATAACAATCCATCATCCAGAAGAGAATTTTAATAATGAAATAATTAATAATACCTACACCAATCCTTGTATAAGTATTTATTGTTTAAATAATTATAAAAAAAGGCAAATATGTGCAACAATGCTTGAATAGTCACGTCTACTTTACACCGTTCTATTTTTAAAGAAAAAAGCAAAGAAATTGTTAACTATTTTTTTCTTTTATGTTGTTACTTATTATTGAGTTCTTCAATATTTAATAAGTTGACATTTTTTTTCAATTGACTTTTCGTTTTTAATTGGTTTTTTAGCGAAGAAAGGATTTATTATCTGCTAGGAGAAAAATAATATTAAAAAAGGCAAAGATAAAAACCAGTACGTTGATGGGAATTATTTGAATAACACAAATGAATTAAAAAAGTCGGTCTTCATAATTTGGAATAACCCCACGATAAGAATATAATTGACTTTTTTAATGCATTATTATTATTTTTTTTAAATTTCTCAATCAATTTTCTCGTGCGGATTTCATTTTTATTTGAAAAATTTAATAATTGAGATAGCGTGAAATGTATTTGTGATTGATTTTTTTTATTTGGTATTTTTCTTTTAAGCGCAAATCTATATTCGGCTTTTGCGTAATTATTTTCGAAGCAATTTCTGATTTAAGAAATTGGTTTTTAAAGCTGAATTGATTCTTTAATCAGTGAGTTTTTGTTACATTATTTATATTTTTCTTTAGTCTTAACTACTTTTACTCAATTAAAATTTGTTATTATTTTTTATTGATTTGCAAGAATAGCAATGAATATTTAAAAAAAAAAGCGTAAATAAGTTTCTTCTGATTATATTTAAAAAAAAAGAGATAATTGAAATTTTAACTATGCTATGGGTTTCTTTTTCAATGAACGAAGTAAATAGCTTGTTTGTTATAACATATAGTTTGATTTTTATAAATTTTAGCGCCAGTTAAATATTTTTTTAAAAAAATTTTACATATTGTGTTCGAGTAATGTAGCAACGAGTTACATCTTTACAAAGTTCCATGGCTGCGGTGGCCGAGTGGTCTAGGCATCGGTTCATGGCTAGCGTGTCATGGGTTCGATTCTAGTACCACTAAAGATCCGCCGTGTAGGGGCGCGATGCACATTAAATCTGTCGAGAGCTAAAACGTCCTCCCGTTAATGCGGTGTGGTAATTATGAGATGGGGGTGCCAGCTCAGGTGTCGTCCGCGTCACTTGACCATGGTTCAAAATTACGCGGGCCGTCGCCAAAAGCTCTCGTGTTGCTAATCAGTGCGACGTTAATATTCACTCATTCACTAAGTTACCTTCCGAAGCGTCCATAGGAGCCCATGTTAAATTGCGTAAGTTAACGAACCTTTTTCTCAGAAACTACTTACTTCTCGTGGATAAAATTTTTACAAAAAGTTCTGATACTATCAACAAAACTTTAACGAAGGGTTTTGATTTTTTGTTAAAAACTAAAGTAATTATGAATTTTTTTTAAAAAAAATGTCGAATTTGTCCCCCTAAATTTAGTTTAAAAAAGCCTTATATATTTAAAATAGGTTTGCCAGATAAATCTAATTATCTTCATTAAAATGTGTAAATATGTTAAAAGTGTGCTCACTAAAAATTTGACGATTATGTAGTGAGTAGTTTTTGAGAAAATGGTTCATAAAGTTAAAAATAAAAATATATTTTGCGGGAACAGGCTTAAAAGTGAAAATTTGTAATTTGTTGAGAATTTACTTTTTTAATACTTTCCAGAAGCATTTGAAATATTTCTCTGCGTCTACAAAAGACTCTTCTAACTTTTTTTTCCAGTTTTCTTAACAATTTTGCCTTTTTTTTTTTTTTTTTGGATTTCAAAATTTTTCGTTGGGCTACACGAATCCTACGTGCATCTATTTTTTGAAGCATGACATACAGTTATAACTTGTCTTAATATCATAATATTTTAAGATAATTAATTTTACTACTTGATTCACACTGAACTGTGCAATAGCCACATGTATGCCTAATTTTATAGTATTTAATTCCCCAAATGTTGATCTTGGAATCACTGACCATATGCTGTTATCAACACCAAACCATATACACTTTTCAATAAACCCAATACACTGTAATTTTTCCACTTGAACATTATATGGATTCGCGCTCATCAGAAACTTATGCAAGGAGAAACACAGGTGCTCCTAGCAGAGCTCATTTGATGTGCGTCAAGGAGAAGCTTGGTTTAAAAAATAAATAAAAGTACTCTATTTATCGTTTTGTTCATATCATATATCATTTTAAACAGAAATATATAAACTTTTAAAAAATATAAAAAGTGAAAATTTATAATTTTTTAAAAATCTATGTACCTGATCCTCTCAACTTTTTAAACCCTGCCCTATGATTGAAAGGTGACATGAACAATTTGTTGATACAATTCAAAACAAAACTAAGCCATAACAACTGTAAAAAATATTCGTAAAACTTATATGATTAACAATTTTTTTTAAATGGAACAATGCCTGTTAGCACTTAATTTTCTATTTAATTTGCTTTAAAATTATGAATAATGATATTTAAATTTTTGATTTTTTAATAATTTTTGGGGATCAGTATACTAATTTTTCAAGTGACAATCAGAAGTAATACAGATTTAGTAAAAAAAATTTGGCGAGATATTCCGTCGTAACAAAAGTCCTCATATTGGTTTGAGCCGGATGTTTGAATAGTGCATTGCCATCATACGTGTCGTCTTTATGACCTATATTTACTACGACATTGTCTTCCCAACATCAAATATTCACTTGTTCGTCACTTCGGCTATTGAAATGTCCCCATAGCAGATTTGAAGATCCATCGAGGAACGTGTGAAATAGGAAGGAGAAGGGAGAGTAAAAAAGGAAATATCGAGTAGAGCAATTTGTCATAGATACCTGTTTTCGACACTTATTGGAAGTTCTAGTAATCGCAGATGTAACGGGTTTCTTCGTTCCTTTCTGCTAATTATCGTCAAGGGGAAAACGGTTTCATGAATTGTTTGATTTTTAAGAATCTTTTTCCGTGTGGGATCTGCGACGCAAGCGAATTATTTTACTATTTAAAGTTAAGTAAAAGAAATTCGCGGAGAGTGTGGAAAATGAAATCTTAGAAGATAGTGAAACTTTAAATTATATTTTCCGAGCTACTTTGAGGATCATCTGCGTACCTTTGCTTAAGATCATCAATAGGATACCAACAGTTCAAATGCAATGTGTCTGCTTGATTTCAAATAAGTAAAATTCATTATAATTAACTAGGGCTAACACACTCTCATTTGTTAATTGCAAATATATTAAATGAACCGTAAAATCCGGCGTATAACACGTACCTATACTTTCAAGCTGCATTCTTTTTAATTTTCACTATGTTCTCCGTATAACGCACCCCTATTTTTTACGAAGAAATCTGAAATGGCAAATGCTATTATTTTATGTTTTGAAGTCATTTATATATATATTCGAATCATTTATTATCCCATTATTTTTTTCAAAAAAAAATCTAGAACTCTTATTTCTAGAACTACAACTCTTTAAGTTCATAAGGTATGTCATTTCTTTTAAATCTACTGTATTTTTGATTTACGTAGAAGTTTAATTTTTTTATGCTTATTTTTATTTTCATTTTTAGAGTTGAGATTTATGTATCCGGCATATAACGCTCACCCATAAGTTTCGATCTTATTTTCTGCGTTATAAGAAGGATTTTACAGTATACACAGTTGTGGCCAAAATTGTGGACACTTTTGGAAATGTTTAGGTTTTTTTTAAATTTGTGTAAACACAGAAAGTGTTACTTTTCACAGGCAAGGGGCAGAATCCAGCTGGAAAATAAGTTAAGCATTCTTAGGAAGGAGATCACGCGTGAGCGCGCACTGATGGAAGGTAGAAATTTGGGTTCTAAAATATTGTCAATGCATTTTCTGTCATTCAGTGCACCATCGATGATATGAAGGTGACCCATACCATCTTCTGATATGCATGATCATACCATAAAACTAGTAAGTTGGTTCTTCACAGTTGCCTGGATACATTCAGGATGTAGCTATTCTCCTATTTTGCGTCTTACATATGTTCGCTCATCACAGCCAAATAACTTAATTTCATGGTCCCATATAACTTGTGGACACCGTTCAATTAATGTATTACTTTGTGCACTGTATTCTTTTTTGAGCTACTTTAAACTGACACGAGGCTTTTTTGGGGAATTCTATCTTTTAGTCAAACATCAGCTATTATTTTTCTTGAAATGACAGAAACAACAGCATCATTCAGATCACTTCTAATTGCCGTTGATGATAGCCATTTTGTTCTTCAGCCATTAACAAATATTGTAAACCTTTTTCGGCACTTTCCTATTTTTTTTTATTTTAAAAATGTCTTTTGTCACCTCGGGCAAAACTTTCAGACTCCAGATGTAGTCACCGAACCACCCACCAGTCATGCAATTTCAACTTGGGAAGGACTATTTTATCGTCAAACAATAAATTTACATCTCTTTCTAACTGTCCAATCTATTCATTTAATTCATGTCATTACTTCTTGACGAAATTTTATTGTTGTCCTGGTCAGGAAATAGTCCAATCCTATCGAAAACTTATAGCATTGTTTTAATTTTCTTGTTCGAATGAGACACCTATGAATTTAAAAAAATTATTCATTTCCTAGAATTATATAAGAAAAAAGGAAGAGCTTAAAACTATTGTCAGCTCAATGAAACATCAATGTGAAGTTATAATAATAAATAAAGTATACCAAACTAAGTACTGATAACTTGCTGCAATCAGCCATGTTGAATATATATCCATAGTTATTGCAGCTTTTTTTTCTGTATAAAAAATATTTTAATTTGTTCTGTTGTATCGAAAAATCAGTATTTAATTCTCTTTAAACTGTTATATACGACTTTGTTTTTGTGTGAGTTGTATCATTTTTTACAAACATACAAATTTTAAAAAAACGTAAGGTATTCCGAAAGTGTCCACAATTTGGACACCACTGTTTATATACATATATATATATATATATATATAATTTTATTATAATGTGCAAGAAAAACTAGAGAGTTCTCCTACGAAAACTGAATTTTGCTTAAGTTACGCTATAGTGGATATTTTCCTTTAAACTAACTTTTGAGTTTCTTTTTAACGTTATTTGACATGAAAATAACACTTTGTGCATACAAATAGACATTTCTATTTAAACAGATTTGAAGTGAGAGTGTTAAAAAATCAACATATGTCTAATGTTAATATTGAGTGATTGAATTATATAGAGTTCTGGTTAGATTCACCAAAAGATAGCAAGTACCATTGAAGTAACAGCACATCGATTTGTTTTAGAATTATTCTATAAATTATTCAATACATTTAAAGCATCCTGGTTAGGGCTCATTTATATAAATGTTTTCTTAAAGGATATTTAGTAAAGAGAAGAAATAAAGTTGGTATAAACTTCCACATATGATTCGGTTTCTACAATCTTTGTAAGCACAGTTTTATCATAACTTATATAATAAAACTATTTTAATCAATAAGAGTTAAGTAACAGGCGTTATAGAATATTTACCTCACGATGATTTTCCTATTATCTAATGGATGAGGAAAACGAACATAGTGATAGTCAGTTGTTATAATTTAACTTGATTTACTATTTTACTTCAATCTACTAATTCGTTTGCAACATGTTTACTTAACTTGGGATATCCAACTGCTCATGAATTTTACTTATATGATTTGTGCATTTAAATAATGCTTAGATTGAATTTGATGTATAAAACTGTAGCATTTTCCGAAATAAATTGCACAATATAATACGATTAAAAATATTTTAATTATAAATTTCTTAAATATAATTAAACGTGCATGATGTAAATGTTTTTATTAAAAAAGTAACTTCAACTAAAATTGTCAATGTACAGCATGCAATCACATACAAAAATTTACCATTTTTCATTTCATATATCCTAACCCATTCTACATTGTGAAAAAAAAAATTGCTCATACCTTGTACGGGTTTATGAGCCTCAATTTGGCTAGTATTTATCATATTTTTTTTAAAATTTAGCAATAATTCAGATAGTTGCTTATTTACTTATGTAGGTAATAAATTTTTTTGCATGATTCGCAAACTCTTCCTGCTTCTTTTCTATCAATGTCTTTTTTCTATAATAAATATTTTTTAAGCTTGAGAAGTTATAGAATTTTAAAAAAAACTTAATTTCGTGTTTTTTATTAGACAATTTTTACACCAAGTAAAATTTACAGCACACAAATGCATGTTTTTGGAACGAAATTATAAACTTGATGTCGAGCTCGTTTGCGTTTCTTGATATATCTTTAGACCATATTGATTTTTCATATTTAGGGGTGTTCTGATATATATATATATAGTTTATAAATATATAATATAGTTATAAATCTAAAATAACTAGCCATGATAGTGGAAAGTATATTAGCCACAGTAGACTATAGCAAACATCTGGACTTATGAACCAGGATTGCAGGTTTAAACAAAGTTTTCCGGCTAGTTAACCATCACCTGTGTTTACCAATACTCTGGGCAATAGGGAAAACTTTTGTTTTACTTTAGCTTTTGTAAGACTTATCGGGGTGAACTCCGATGGTCATCAAAAGGGCTACGTTATAGGGGAGACAACTTAACAGAAACATGTACGCTCCAACCTGTTTGCTACAGGACTCTACATGACAGTGCGTGTTTGAATTGACTAGCGTTTTATTAGATTACTTCGAATTATCGTGTGTTGTATTCTGGCCAGCCACAGATTTTCCTTCGAAATATTTAGTATACCAAAACGTATCGTTTTAGTTCGAAATGTCAGGAATTTTTCTAGGGGTTGAGCATACACTTACACTTCGAATTAGTGAGAGGTTCCTATTATCGAAGGTTTGAATTAGCGAAAGTCGACTGTACACACACACACACACACATCGATATATATATATATATATATATATATATCGATTAAAACATTTACTTAACTTTATTAATGTAGTAAGAATTAATAAAGATTTATTTGATAACTATTGTTTTATAATTACGTGAGTCTCACAAAATAATTTATTTACAAAACAGTTTTAAAAACTTTTTTATATCCATATTTTTTTAACATATCGATCCTATTTTGACCAGATACTCTATTTGGCTACAAACTTAACTTAAAGGAAATGTCAATGCGTACTTTTTGCTATAAAAACAGTTTTAAAAAGAACTGTTTTGTTTTTGAATAATTCTAACTGTAAGATTACGAATATGTTGTATATTAATTCTTATATAATAATAGGGAATATCAAGAGTTCCTTTTTGTAAAAACAATAGTCGCGCGTTTTGCAGGCGTCTTGATAACTAAACTTATGTGTCGATTATCTAGCTTGTAATACTTAATTGCAATAATTTTTGCTATAATTATATGCATACAACGTGCTCTGAAAATGGTTTCACTAAGAAATACAAGTGCATGATTTAATGAATTCCATCACTATTCAAATAAGGACTCATTGATTCATATTTATTTCAGTTTCATTTCATTTCGTTTTCATGTTTATATTAAATACCTCCTCAAGTAATCTTCCTATGAACACATAAGTTCTCGTTTAAAAACGTGATTATGTTCATGCACCTGTTTCCCATAAACAACTCCATAAAACACTTTATTGTTGCAGGTGGTTCAAATTTCAGGACTACCACGCCATTAGGTTTAACACAACACCGAAGCCAAAGGCAGATCAGCTGAAAGCTGTGATATTCTAATGATGGCACGCAGCGTAACGACGTCTAGGGCAATGTCAATGTTTATTAAGGCAGACTAGCCCGGGGGATAGAGCGTACAAAGGGGCTTTAATTACAAATTATGTTGACAAGTCCTCAACCACCATCGCCACCCTATACATGAACAAGTCGACGACATTTTGAACGAGCAAATGCTAATCTCTTAATGCATTGCTTCCGCTATTCGTTAAAAAGTTCTACATTGAATGACAGTCTTATCGAAGCTGAATTACATGCAAAGTGTAATCTTAAGGGAATTGCTGCCATTCGATAAATCACACATATTTAGGTTTTGTTTTCTTACTAGAAAGGTAACATTTAAAAATGGGGAAACACCCAGAGGACTTGCCACAGTTTTAGAGAGAGAAAAATGATGAATTTTCCCAGTAGAAAATGTTCGAAAAATTTATATGACATGTTTTTCGGCACCTTTTATTAATGTAAAAATGTAAAATGGTAGTGGAGTAAGAATTATTTATGACTATGTATATGCAACAAAGCCATGTTGTGAGTGTTATCACGAATTGTATCTTTCTAAAAGTTCGCACTTTCTGCATAAATTATTTCCATTCAGAGTATCTTGTCGTGGGATGTACTTAAGCAGATAATCATTGTTTATAATTCGAATGGCTATTTCAAATTATACAGAAAATATATTTCTGCTATTATTGTACATGTCTCTGATTATAGAAGTACAACGGATAATGTAAATTTCTAAATGTAACCATGTTATTGTGATAAGAGGTAACATACAATGGAGCAACCAATAAGCAAAGAATCTCTTTAAAGATAATTAGTTCATCTTTGTTTTCAAGATATAGATTTTTACATCACTCAGTATTTTTTTTTTTTTGAAATAAACAAATTACATTTTTTATCCAGAAAATTTTAGTGCATTTATACTACATTTTGGATTAATTATACATTTGCTTTTAATTTCAGTTACATTCTATGTATGCTATTATGTAAGAACAAACTATGCGAAGAAAGAATAATCTTTTTCATGAATAGTTACAAATAAAAGTGTTAAAGTATTTTATTGTCTGTACACTTTTGCATTTTTCTGACTTATTTATTCTTAGCATCTTTAATTTTCATTTAAATCCTGAAATTACATAATATGTAGTGTTACTATTGTTTACATATTTTTTTCATAACCGTTAAAAATAACACAATTAAGAATGAGTGACATCTATAACACATATTACTCACATTCATGCTTACAAAAATGGTTTAATAAACATGGAAATTTGATTTCGAAAAGAAATAATACTAATTCAGAGAACTCCATATTATGTCAGAGCCCTGCTTCTTATCCTAATTGAAATAAATGTTAGTCAAATTAATTGCCAATTATTAATATTTAAATATTTTCTGTATTATATTGATTCATACACTTTCTTCCACAATATTATATTTTCTATATAACTTCACCGAAAAAAAAGAATTGATTCATATAAACACAATTAAAACTCTTAAAAATAATCTTTTTAAATATAAGATTTGAGATATTATATATATATACTGAAAACTAACAGTTTAATCTATATATAAGATTACATCCTTGCGATAATGACTTAGATCGATGATGACTTAGTAAAATGTTTAATAGATAGTACACAAAAGTAACAAACAATTAAAAATAATAAGTAATTGATGAGAATTTAATAATTTATGAAAGCATTAAAATATAAATGTATAATGAATTTATTTCCTTTTTAAAACGTACAAATTATAAAGAATGGAATAATAACTGTTTTATATATAACTGGAACAATATTTTAAACTCATACAATATATAACTCATACAAGACTATTAAATGGATAGGATGCTGAAAAATATTAAAAACGAAAAAGACTTAAAGCTGATTTTTTTTTACTTTTCACAGTTTCACGACAGATGGGATATTGACAATATGCCAAAAGCTACGAATGGGATTTCAAAAATGAATTGACAGACGTTGGAATGAAACGGAAATGTCGATAATGCACGTTGAAAATATCATTGATACACAGTCTGAAAAATGTCCTTCCAACAATTTAAAACACATCTAATGATTAAGTTTGTTTCAAATCAGTTTTGGAAGAAACTTCTTTAATTTAATATCATTTTCAATCTTAATATTGTTTGATTTATACTGCCTTAAGGTTTACAAATACTTAACAGGAATTGTTACGTTGATTTTCCCATATTTCAGCGCTATTTATTTTAAATAATATAAGTTCGTTTCAAATATCTCTAAGCATTTTTAATGTTAAATTGTAACTATATTTTTTCATTCCTTTTGTTTGTCAAATAGAATTTAGTCTGAGTTGTATACTTTATAAATTATCCTTAAATCCTTATCTGTAATATATTTATACATATATTCAATATACATAAGGTAATTAGATTCTCTGAATTTTTAAGGAAATAAATTAATACCTAGTTTTTTAAAAAACTTATTATAATTTCAACTCTTCAACACATTTTATCAAATAAATATTTGTCTAAGATTGTCCAGACAGAAATTAAATTTAAAAAAATTGTATTCGTTGTTTTAACGAAGAGTTGATTTATTTTGTCTCCATCAGAAAAAAATATATTAAGTACAAGTAAACCTTATTGAATAGATTCTACATTTGGCATATTTGTTTGGAAATGAAAATGTGTAATCTATATATCAAAAATATTCTTGAAGAATAAATCTTTTCTCCTGAGATGTTATGCAAATTTATTAAAAGAAACAAAACAAAAATAATAGGATCGTTTTTTTATTTCTGTTTATTTAATCAGTAATATCTGAGAACTTTAAATTTATTTTATATTTGATATTATGTTGCTAGTTATATGTACTTATTCTAATATTTTCTATTTAAACTTCAATGGAATGACTGTTTGCGACCCTTTTAAAATGGAAAAATTCATTGAAATGATTGATTGAATAAAAGTGATTATTTCTTTGAACACCTAGAGCTATTTAAGCATATTTACATGCCTGGTAGGAGTTGATATTAAAAAAATGAAGATGTGTAAAAATGTGATATTGGTATTTTAAGAACTTAATAATATTATCACTAGCATTTTTTATTGTTTACTTTGGTTGATGGTATAATTTACCTATATATATATTCAACAACTTTATAAAAGATTCATTTATATGCCATGTATATTATCGGCATATTAAATTCTTATCTCATCTAAGTGAAAATAGTATCCTATTGAGTATCAATTAAGTACCCTTGCGGATACTTGAGGAATTGCAAGCCAGTTCACTTCCTGACTCAAAGTTTGAAATGTGGCTGTACGGTCGTGTAAGGCCAATGTGAAAATATGACTGTCCTCTCGGCCTTCAATGAGAGGAAGATTTTTGGGGCCTTATGGGGCATTTAGTAGACCCCCTCCCCTTTTTAGGTTCCTAATTCGCATGACCTTGGATTAAGACCAATGTGAGTAGCAAATTGTACTTTTAAAAGGCCGAGTGTCTTTTTTATATAAAACAAAAATCGGTCTTCTCACAAACAACCAACATTCAGAAGCAATTCCCTTAGATGGAAAATCCACTGTTAAATTTTACTTTTACAAAGAATTTGAGAAACAGTATCATCAATCTTTGACGATCAATTAGGCTTAAATTCTTATCATTTGCATATCCTGTAGCATTTTATGCTTTTCAAGGGACTGTGATGTTTGTATCATATATCTGCTTTTTGGAGATTTAATTTTAATGTCCAGCGGATAGTTCCTTTTGAGCTATTAGATACAACAGTTTGTTTGACTTTGATGAGATATACGAACATCATAATAATTGTTCTAATTTTTGATGATTATATTGTTTCGAATATATAATGATTTATATTGAAACAAATAAATTTTAAGCTAACTTCAACAAATAAAAAAAAATATCATTATATTTTAAGACATGTATATATATATATATATATATATACATGTGTTTCAACACAAAGCCTTTTTAAAAACGGTTTTATTCAGCGAGCAATCGAAAGACCATACGTTGAGAGAAAACAAAGCCAAGTGAAGTCTAAGTGACTTTACCACTTTTGTCCAGATATTCTAAGTACCCTTCTTATTTAGGAGTTATACTTGAAAGTTAAAGATGACACATTGGCTATAAAAATATTGATCTGGGATTAGAAGTGTTCTGTTTGGACCATCTGTTTGGAGAAAAAATTGGGTGTATATATATATATTATACAAAATGAATAAGACAACAATAAATGTGAAATTATCAACCCTTTGTACTATAAAGCGTCATTAAATCCAAATAAAACTTAACCTGTTAATATCGTATTTATTTTTTAGTTTTCAGAATTGAATAAGCTTATTAGTTTACAAGACTTAGGTTATATTGCATAACCTTAAATGAGG
>BMAO01006285.1:0-25913 GCA_019973975.1 Trichonephila clavata | reverse complement strand
TTCCATAAGATTAACATTATGTTCGCGAACCCAAAGTAGCCAGTATCTTTAAACGAATATATATCTGCTGCATGAAAAAAAGACGTTATACACTGGTGAAACGTCATTCATTAACTCAATAAAAAATCTATGCTATGAGTTTAATACACAATCAAAATAAATTATAACAAGGTCGACACCTAAGTTAGAATACCATTCTGCACATTTACATTGGTCGAAGATAAAAAAATTATATATCTTCCGATAATTATTTTCTACTACTACTACTAGTTGTTGTACGATTATTAGTACTACACGTACTACTAGTACTAGCACTAGTAATATAACAAATAATGTGTTATATGCATCCAACCCGTTATCCACCAGCTTCACAGGGTATAATGTTACATGACATTGTAACATTATACATCAGCGGTTCTCAAAATGTGGGCGCGTGATTATCTTAAGGAAGGGGGGGGGGTGAGCATAGCGAAAAGTCTAAAATAAAAGATTAGTTAAAAAAGTTATTGATTTACTGGAAGAAAGCAAAACAAAATACATTCTGACATACAGGGGTCTCAGGGGTATATTAACTTATTTTCTTAAATGAAGAACATATTTAATTATTACTTGAGATTTCATCATCCACCCCTGTCTTTTACTAAATTGTCTTTTGATTTCGACATTTTGAAACGCGTTTACATCCCTTCTACCCTGTGACTCAGATAGAGGTGTGGAAGGAACTAAAGGATCATACGATATGATGAATTTCAATTATTTTATTTATCACTATAATCAACTCAGACACAAACAACACTTTAAACAAGATCACTCAAATCAGTAATAGAGCAAGAGGGAGATGAGATTCGCGTTGGGGAGAATATATTCAATCATGCAGCTCTACCTTTAATATTACTTTACACACAGCTTACGTATTTAATGACCGCACTATTAGTTTAACATTCTAACATCGACCTAATTTAAGATCACAGTACCTGAACTCATGCAGTCTTCTATTTCATTTAAGTTGACTCAAGCACTTTCCGCTAGCTAATCTTATCACTTTCTTAATATCCAAACTTCTGGCTTCTTACTTTGCTTACGTTTACATTTCACTGCCAATTTACTTCACTTCTAATCTATTCACAATTCACTAACTCTCAAACGCGCGAAGAAAGAATATATTTTTTAAACTTAATTTACATATCACGTTTCTACTTTTTGGAGAAGATTGGTTAAAAATGCTGGCCCAAAAGAATTCCCAAGAGGGTTAGTAGAAGGACGCGTATAGATCCGTTACAATTTGATGTGCAGTCTCTGAAGATTTCTTCTTCGGCCGTTGAGAGCCTTTCTGTATCAAAGCCGGGTACTTGGCAACCTTGAGATCATCTTTAATTAAAAATTATTTTGCAATCTGTTCCATATTAAAAAATTAGAAAGGGATAGTAGCATACTCGAACGGGGCCAACGATTGTTAAAAAAGTTTTGAAAATAATTAACTGAAATTTTTTGTGTATGTTCTGTATATTAGTAGAAGTTTTTTTTTAACCTTCAGATTTATCAATCACTGTTTTATTACAAAACTTACAGCCCCTTATGTGAGTATAATCACTGTTTTTTTAAGCAATTTCATACAATAACAAAGATAAAGTGCTCTAGTTTTTGTAAAAATTAAAATATCTCTTATCCTAAAGATCATTTCAAAATTGAATATCATAGCAACACATCGGAATTGTGTTCATAAACTTTTGGTACAGAATGGGCCACGTTTATGTTATTTTTTGTAAATTTTTACCCCTTTTTTCTCATTTAAGTAATAATAATTTCTTTTTCCATTCTTAATTTTAGCATATTTTTCTTAAAATGTCTAAACATATCTAAAAACAACAAAAAAATCCCCATATCTCCATTTTTTTTGAGAAAAAGTTGTCGCAAGTAGTCGGATACCTTAAAAAAAATTCAAATGAATTAAATGCAAAGAATTATATTGAAGCAGATTGATTTCTTCTTTCACAGTGGTGATTCCCCGCTTGATGGAAGCTTTGAGAATACCTGTGATTGCTCCTGGGCCCACAGATTTCTTCAAGGATGTCACACTTCAGATCATGGAAGAAAGGAAAAGAACAAAGCAGGTTTGTCTCCTTCAAAAAATGTATTTCTTTTTTTGTACTTATGTATCTGTGGTGGTGTGGTATCTACATAAGTTAGTAAGAGCCTCCGGACTGATGTGATCATTTTAGCACAGCGATAAGTTATGTTCTTACGAATCTGAAGGTTTCTAGTTTATTCCTTCATTGGTGACCCGGGCTGAACTTTAAGAAAACGCAACCTTCGCGAAGCAGTCATGGCGCCATCTATCCACCGCAAATGCAACCAAGACGTCAGACACATGACGCATCCAGCAAGCCATCTCATCCAAAATGACGCAAGAACAAACCGTCGCACCCAAATGGCGCAACCAACAAGTCATCACACTGAAAATGACGCAACAAATAAGCCGTCAGAACCTAATGACGCAACAGCAACAACCCACGCGCTCATCATAACAACAATATCGTTCGTCTGCCTACCAATTCACTGGTAGGGGAGTTTGTGGCGGTGGTATCTATATAAGCCAATAACAGCCTCTGGACTGAAGTGACCATTTTAGACCAGCGGTATGGTATGTGCTTACGGAACGGAAGGTACAAAGATGTGGAATATCATATATTACTATTATTGTGGAATATCATATCATACCATTGACCAATTCATCCAATGATCTTTTTGCATTTTATCCTATTCTCATCTCGAACCTTTCTTTGATAAGTCAACAAGCAGTCCAACAAAATGTAGAATGATAAAAGCCGTCAAAAGCACAGTCAACAACATTCAAAGAAATATAGTTTAAAGCAGCGGAACATATAATGAGGTGATCCCCAGTCATGGATACGCCATGGTTCCAAAGTGAATGGGAGTTTGAATCTGCCATTTTCATTCTATATTGGTAATCCTGCAAAAAGTCATGACCAGTAGCAAGTCTAAAGCTACGATGACTGCTCTAGACAAGGAACCAGAAATTCTTGTTGACATCTTCAGAAAGGAGCTTCCCATCTTCCCGAAGCCCTCTCTAAACAGGCTGGGACGTTTGAATCTAATGGTGCAGGATATGCAGAGTTTGGATCTAATGTAGCTTTATATGCTAACAAGAAAAAGTAAGTTCTCGTTCTTTGGATCTTTGCAAAATTGGGGTGCGAGTGGCGGATCATGCTAGCGTGTCATGAGTTGATCCTAGTAACTGAGCCGTGTAGGGGCGATGCACGTTAATTGTCAAGCTCAACGTCTTTTTGTTAGTTAAAGGGGTGCATAGTGTCTCCGTACTGACATGGTCAAATACCGTGAAGTTGTAGTGGTATTTATCATTCTCACTTCTGGCCAACATTTCTGCCCTCTCAATTCCGAATATCAGTAATACCAAATCATCTCTCTATATACGCATATAAATGATGTTCTTAGAAAAAACGTGATTATTTAGTTCCAATTAAGAAATGAAACACTGAAGACTTATACTCTTTCTGTTGTAATTGTGTAGATAAAACATTACATTTAGAGAAAGTGATATACATCCTATTTAAATTATACAAACTGATATTCATCTTTCTTTCAAAAGCTGTTGTTAATAATTTTTTTAAGTCAATTTTTTTATATCAAGACCTTAAGCAGAGGCCGTGGAAGCCGAGGGTGAGATTCTCATGTTAGGCGTTGTTACAATTAAGTCGTGGGTTACAGTTCTTGTGCTACTAAAGATACATCCTGTATTGGGTCTGTCGAGGCTGAAAACCCTCACTTTGGGGTGGAAGGTAGAACTGAGTGCAGAAAAGGTGTCAATTTCTGGTGACCACTTGATTGTGGTTTAAAATTATGATACCTATCAATAATAGCCCTTATGTTTTTTTCTAAAGGCGACATTTCTAAGCATTCAAGATATTCTTCTTCAAGACAATAAGTATATTCTAGGCAACAGTGATTCTTCTTCTTCGATGATTAGTGAAAAAATTATTTTTTAATGAATTTAATGTCGTGTATTTTTTTCATAAAATTTTTAATACACTGTGCACAAATATTTCAGTGAGTGAGTGTTTGTTTAATTCGCGCTATAAAGCAACACGAGGGCTATTGGAGACGGACCTCTTAATTTAGATCCTAGGTCAAGTGACGAGGGTGACACCGAGCACTCCCTCTCCAAATTATCACACCACGAAAACCGAAGGACTTGGACTCGTCAGATTTAACGTTCACCAGTCCCTCTACATAGCGGGTCTTCAATGGTACTAGGGATCAAACTCATGACACTCTTGACCATAACCATTACGCTATCATGACCATCAAATGTGTATATATATAATATATGTTGTGGAATCGCCTCAACAGAAAAGACAGTCTTCACGCGCAGGTGCAGCTGACCAAGTGAAACCGAACTCTGCTTTGGAGAAGACAGAGAGAGAGAGATGAGAGGCGAGAGGTCTCGACGAGAAGGTCGGAGAACCAACGCTGCTAAGAAAGGAAAAGCAACCGGAACCGACTGCGAGAAGGACCAGATACCTATGCAAGAAGTGGTGTGACGCGAAGGTCACCATGCTTCACCTGAACTCATACACAACGTTGAACTACGTGTATTATCATTGTGAACTGTGGTATGATAAGAGAGAAAGAGACTGAGGTCCGCGAGCAGGCGTTCCGTCTTCGATACATCATGGAACTCTTATCTGTTAGAAATTAGCTACTTTTCTTTATTATTATTGTTAAGTTTTGAATAAATTAGAAAACTAAAAAGCTTTACCTCTTGTTGTCACCCCATATATATATATATTAATATATATATATATATATGTGGGAGACAACAAGGGCTAAAGCTTTTACTTTCTACTAATTTATTCAAAACTTAACATTATCATTAGAAAAGTAGCTATTTCACACAGTCCAGGTTCTATCGACGACAGAACGCCTGCTCGCGACCTCAGTCTCTTTCTCTTATACACAAAGTTCTCATTCACAATTAACACACACACAGTTCAGGTAAGCAGTGACCTTCTCGCACCACTTCTAGTCTCGATTAGAGCTGTCCTACTCGCAGTCGTTCCGTTGCTTTCTTAGCAGCAGCGTTGGCTCTCTCTGACTTCGCGTCGAGATCGCTCGCTCGCTAATCTCTCTTTTTCCTCGTTGGTGCTCGCGTCCCGGCCCTCTAGATGCATAATTGAAATATATATATATATATATATAATCAAATCTCTCGATTTAAAAGGTGGCACCCCCCGATTTAATGAATAATAAACCCCTATTTAACAAATTGTTTCAAGAGCTAAAAATTTTTTTCTTTGTTTGGATTAAAAAAAATTGTTTCCCCTTCTGTCCGGAACACTAAAAAAAAAGCTTTTCTTGGCCGCAAATTTTGGCGGGAAAGGACGCAAGTGCAGATGTAACCTATCATGTGAGTTTTGAATAGGACAGGAATTTCCTTTCTTTATGTCTCCTCCCCTCCTCCAATCAATGCAGGGGAGATTTTAAGATTTTAACGATAATCTTACATTTGATAATGGACTGCCTATCTGTGCATTTCAAGTTGAAGAAGTTGTTGATTTGTTAGAGCCAATGAATAGCGACTTCGATGCAGAAATTGATAATGAAACTCCTATTACAGCTGTTATATTTTCTAATGTTTTGCATTGTATGGAAACGGTTGAAACATAACTGATGCAGTAGGATGTAAGCGACCCGGTTCTTTTCTTATCTGCATAAAGTCAAATAACTCTTTCGAATTTAGAACAAATCAAAATTGTTAAGCATAAAGTAGTCAGTATTTTAAAATTTCCACTAGACTGGTAGGTGAAGGTGTGTAGTTTCTAACTATAGATATTTTTTGAGTAGATGTTTATTATAGAATTTCCAAGAGTAAGTGCAAAAAATTTATATTTTTTTAGACCCCTATTTTACGAATAACCCCGATTTAACGAGCAAACTGCTTGGTCCCGATAAATTCGTTCAATCGGGGTCGAACTGTATATATATATATATATATATGTGTGTGTGTGAAGGGGAACCACTGCATGCGCCCTGAGACGTATAACCTAGTAGGCTTCCCAGAGAGGCGTGCGGTGATTCTGAGACAGATTCAAAATAGAGCCGAGAGAGAACGAACGGATGGAGAACAGAGACGACGCTAAAGACAAGAACTATAACCATTATAGGCAACTACGCGCGGTTAAATGTTTTAATATAATAATTGTTTTGTCACCATTTTCTTTGTTATTGTTAAAAATAAACTGTTTTTATCTGTGTTAGCTCTTAATAATTACTAGCTAACGAATCCACATCAACATAACGTATATATGGCATTTGAAAATGATTTTGTGCCATATCAATAGGCTTTTATTTTGTGGTACGGTACTTAAATATTTTTTTTCTGTGAGAAACTGTTTGCACATACCCGTACTTATGTCCTTCTGTATTTCATAGATTTTATTTTCAGACTCGGAATGATTTCCTCCAACTCCTAATGGACACTGCGCAGGAAGTTGCGCAAGAACAGAAATGGGACACGGCGGGAGTTCAGGACGACATCACGTCCAACTACGGACAAGATGAAAGCACCCACCAGACTGACAAAAGCATTTCCAACAAAAGTGAGTCCTGTTTCTATATACATACGTGTACCTAATTAATAAGTAGACATTGCGTGACTAAGAATATTTGATACTCACTTATTATACCGTCGACCATTTTCGTCAAATCAAATGACGTCGCCAAATGCCACGATGTACAGCCAATAGCGGAAGCCATTCCCCCGAACGTTCGAACACAGTGCGAAAATAGCATTTAGCGACTTTTTATGAGTTGGCGAGGTCTTTTTTTTTGGCACGCGTGAGCGACATTAGTCAACAGTATAAAACCCAATTACTAAATGTTTTACCTATAGGGCTCCCAAAATGAGATTCAACACATTCATGGTTATATCTAATGATTCGATACCCAGTATTTTTGAAAATATATTGATTTTGAGACTTCTTAAGAATACTTTTATTAGAATATATGTTTGGTATTACAGAATTTTTTTAAAAATTAAAACAATGACTTTTATCAGAATTATATCAGTGTTGCATAATACATCCTTGGAAATAATGCTCTCAAATATTTTTCCTGCTTTGGCGAAATTTAGAATATGTAACTTCGTTATTAGAAATGTCCATTGTTCAGCTTCTCGTGAAATTCAGCAGATTCAAAACAAAAGCATTGCTTTGGAAAACATTTGAGCTTCTCTCCTAATATTTTTATAGTACTTCTTGAGGATTAAGGACTTGATTCAGTTTAATATGCAATACGAGGTGTGAAAAAAAACGAGATTAGTTCAATAAATAATTGTATTTATAGTACCAGTTCTCCATGATATTATTACCTTCAAAGTAGTCCCCTTCAGCACTCACACACTTCTACATTCGGTGCTGCCATTGCTTTTAAAAGTTCTGGAACGAGGGTTTTGGATGGCCTTTCAGTAGATTTTCCGTTTTTGCCTGAATCTCTTCAACTGAGGTAAAATGGGTTTCATTTAAATAAGATTTAACTGTTGGAGATAAAAAAAAAGTAGCACGGTGCAAATAAGGTGAAAAAGGAGGATGCCTCATCACAGTAATGCTTCTGCTGGTTAAAAACTGCTTGACAGATTAGGCCGTGTGAGCAGGTGCATTTCTAGTGAAACAGCCATCCATTAATCCACAACTGTGGCCTTTTTTCCTACTTTTTTCACGAAGTCTTTTTAGTACTTCAATTTAATGGCGTTGATTAACAGTATGACCACTGGGAACCTAGTCAATTATTACAATTCCATTAATACGGAAGAAAATTAACATTGCTTTGGATTTTGATTTTGACATGCGTGATTTTTTGGGGATTCTGGAGACTTCCACTGCTTTGACTGGCGCTTACTTTCTGGGCATAGGTAAAAATCCATGTCTCACCCCATATCACAACATATTCCAACACATTTGGCTCGTTTGTAATGTTCTCAAACATGTCCAAACACACGTCTTTACGGCACAATTTTTGGTTATTGGGCGGAACTTTTGGAACAACTTTCGCACAAATCTTCCTCATGTGTAATTCGTCAGTTAAAATGCATCGAACAACTTCCCTATCGAAGTTAATCAACGTTGTCCTACTGCACGAAAACTTAATATTCGGTTAACCCGAATCACATCGCGTACTTTGGCAATGTTTTCATGTGTAATCGCTAGTCTTGGGCTCCCAGCACGTTCATCGCGTTCCACGTTGTCCCTTCCCACTGAAAACTTCTTATGTCATTCAAACACACGTGCATGACTCAAAGTTTCATTTCCATAAGAATCGGTGAACATTTGAAATGTTTCTACGATTGATTTCTTAAGCTTCACAAGAAACTTGATGTTTATTTACTGTTCGGTTTTTACATAGACATTTTCCCGGCAGAATGCAGTTTCACGCGTTGGCTCAATGACGCAGTACTCTCAACTGGCGTGATCGGTTAAGCCGAAACGGGCCACATGGATAGAGATGTGTAGGATGACTTCACCCAAACAGTTGTAGCCAACTGCACTCTTTTTTACAGCTACACACTTAGTCTCGTTTTTTTTGTGTCACAGTCACACCTCGTATAATTACAACAAAAGCGAAAAAAAAAAACATTAGAGTAAACCAAGTTTATAATTTCTTATCCTCTAGCAAATTGTAGACAAGATTTCTCAATGAATCTCTTTTCTAGTAGTACCTTTTTATATTTTGTTTTAAATATTTTCAACTTTAGAGGTACTCTTACCTTTCTTTCAATAGTGGCTGTGATAGCTGAATGGTCATGATCGCGAACTCGTGGCCGATGTTGTTTCCGTCGAGTCGTGGTTGGGGTCCTGTTACCACTGACGGCTTGCAGAGTAGAGGGCCTGATACGCGTTAAATCTATCGAGGCTCAAAGTCCTCACGTTGGTGTTGCGTGGAAGTATGGAGAGGGGTGTACCAGTTCAGATGTCATCTTAATCACTAGTCTGTGATTGATTCAAAGTTATGAAATCCTTCACCAATAGTCCTCTTGTTGCTTCAAAGTGTGACGTTAATAATCAATCACTCTTCCCTCAGTAAGTTATTTTTTCATTTGAGTATCGCATAGGGACGAGTATGCTTCCATTAAGAAATAAGGAATAAAGGCTTTGCTACGGTGGGAAGCCCTTATTTTTCCATACCTCAGTTCTGCTACCTTATTAGACGCCTTCAGGGAAGACGTACAATATATACTTTGCTCATTATACTTGAAATAGATAATAAAAAAACTATTTTGTAAAATTTATAAAAATAAAACAGCCCCCGTCTCCGAAAAAAAAAGTCTTAAATTCCTTAACTGTGACATATTCCGTGTATTTTTAAAGATCAACTAAATATTCGATATTAATACGAAAGTTTTCATAGCTGGTATCCCTAACATCTGTTAAAAATAATTTCCTAAACTACTTTTCATTCTTGAAAAATCAAGTTGTGTGTTTGTTTCTTTAGTTTAACAAAAACCGAGATCAAACTGCTTAACTGTTTATCCTTATTCTATTTTCCCATTGGTTATTTTTATTGATTCTAATTGGTTTCTATGATTGTCATTATCCTATTTCTAGAACTATCTCTGAACGAGTTAGTAGGACAATGTGTGATTTTCTTCCTTGCTGGTTACGATACAACTGCATCCACTTTGTCTTTCGCATCATACCTGTTAGCTTTGAATCCAGGAATACAAGACAAATTGTACAATGAACTGCGTGAAGTTCTTCAGAAGCATAAGGTGAGATTTGCTTAAATTTAATATTTGAGAACACTTTCTATTATATACATTATCCGTATTCCAGTTTACTCTTTTGCCTAAAAAATTCCTGTCAAATGTTATGCTTAAGTACTTTTTATGTATAGAATCTTTAATAGTATTTTTTATATTCACTTTTAAATTATATATATAAAAAAAGAAATTAATGAAAATGGTTTCCTTACAAAAAGAAATAATTAAAAAACATTTAAAAAATTAAATGCACACTTAAATTTTATATATTTAGAAATTGCAACCGTGCATATTCGCCTTTTACTCGTAAATAGGGATTGCAATGCCGGTATACCGGGATACCGAATACCGGTATTTTGAGCCATTTGTACAATTTTGTAATTCCGGTATTCACAAATTTAAACACCGGTTTTTCGGTGTTTAATAAAAAATTTTTAAATTGTCTCCACTATATGCTCAGGGATTGCCAACATAGCCATATACTATACGTTTTTGTTTTTATGTCTCCCTAATTGGTGAAATTATTTAGACTGTGAATACAAAGTTGCATCGTACAATCAAGATAAATGATAAAATATGTGAATCATCCAAGGAGGTGGACCAAAACTATCCTATTGCAGCTCAGAGTGATACTGCACTCGCACAGGATTTGTAGTCTGATATTCGTATCCGTAAAAACAAGGTTGTAGTTGTAAAAAAAGTACATAATATTTTGATATTTTTCAAATTGGTGAGTTTTTTATTCACATTGTATTTGCATATCATACTTTAGGGTTCAAAATATTTTTCAGATTTATTATATATATACTCATAAATAATAACCCATAATAATGAATAAAAATGACTTTAAAGAACATAAAACATCTACTGATATTTCTTCGGTTTGGTTTCATTATTTATATGAGGAAAGCCACGGACCATAGACTGAATTGTGATATTTACACTTTTTTGAGATTTAAATAAAGAAAAGATAAGTAAGATGTTTCTTTACTTTTTTGTGATTCTTTATACACATTATTTTTTGTGATATTTACTCTCTCTAATAAAACCTGGCAAATAAAACAAGGAAACACACCTGTGTGTTTTCTTTCTTTTTCTAAAACTTCTACTACCGGTATTAAAACCGGTATCCCGCTATTAAGACCTAAAAAATACCAAATACCGGTATTGAACTTTTAGTCCGAGATTGCAATCCCTACTCGTAAAACATAATGCTTAATTCAATATTCTATGTGTTAATCAACTTGGAAAACAATGTGAATATTTAAAAAAAATAGAAGTTTGTAAAAGTTTTAGTAAAATATTTAAACATCTACATAAAATATAAAAAAATAATTAATTTAAATATTTTATTCAACTGATTACTAATCTCAATCTAAAAAAAAAAAAAAAAAGGCAAACCGAGGATAGAACATTCTCTCTCACCCTGCTCCAAAAAGCACAGCTAGCCATCAAGCCATCAGAACCGTATTTTATTTAAGAGAACAATATACAATTATATAATTTTGTCGATAGTATCTGCAAGCTTATACATGCCACATTACTTTCAAGTTTTATTATATATGTATTCCCCTTCTAGTCCTTCAAATGCTTACGTTCTTTTGGTAAGTTCGGAGTTTATGCCCTCACAGGTCCAGAATGATTTTTTCCTTTTCAGGAGGTGTTTGCTGTCTTTGTTGAATGCAGGTGTGCATACATTTTTTCTCCTCTCATTTTCTTCCTTTCCCTTAAATTCATTCATTAGATTTTGTCTGTAACCACAAATTCACGTTTTCCAATAAATTAAAGACTTTTTGGCGAAACTTGGTCCAAATAAAATCAACCAATTATACTTATCAAAGCAAAAAGTTAAGTGGAAAATGGTAGTTCTTTACCCGGGGTTACAGAATTTATAATGAGTTTACATCCCTTCTACCCTGTGACTCAGCTAAAGGCGTGGAAGGAACTAAGTGATCATATGACATGATGAATTCCAATTATTTTATTTATCACTATAAACACTGAAATACAAATAACACTAAGAATAAGATAACTCAAATCAGTAATAGAACGGGAGAATATGTTTAGGGAGAATATGTTCAATAGTGCAGACTTTCCTTTAATATTACTTTACATAGAGCAAATATTTAATGTCCTCACTACTACTATAACGCTCTAATGATTAACTTAGGACGAAGTGACAATACCTGACTTTAGGCAGTCTTACAATCAATTGAAATTAGACTTTAACGCTTCTTCGTTAACTTAACTTTTCACTTTCTTATTATCTGACTTCTGGCTTCTTTACTTTTTGTTTACATCTACATTTCCCTGCCAGTTCATTTCACTTCTAATCAACTCACAACCCACTAGCACTGAAACTCGCGAATAAAGAATATATATATTAAACTTTATTTGGATATCACGCTTTCTGCCTTTCGAAGAAGATTGGTTGAAAATTCTGACCCAAAAGAATTCCCCAGAGGGTTAGTGGAAGGACGCGTATAGATCTGTCACAAATTCACCAAAAAGTGTTTGAGCTATTAAATCGGTCTTAAAGAAAATTTCTATTCTGGTACGTTATACGTTTCCAGTTATAAGTATGAATTTTACAAAAGCTTTTTCTCATGCCAGAGATATCGAAAAGATCAATTTTATACACAGGGATAATTGATAAATATGCAACAAATTACATATAAAGATTAAATTTATTGTACACAGTTCTAGTATTAGTACAGCTCAAGTACAAAGTATATTCCAAAATCTCATTGATCCGTTCCGATGGACGACTATATTCTATATATTAAAAATACCATTTAAGAGTATTAGAATCCTCGGAAGGATAAAAACTGATAAATATTCTCATAACCTTCTCTGATGAAATGCACATACATATTCACATAACCTTCTCTTTGATGAAATGTACATACATATTCAATAACCTTATTATGTGCTAGAAAAAGTGTGTCATGTGTCGCCTACGACATTTGGATAAATAGCTGCTTACAATTCATTCAGTTAATTGTTATCAGTGAGGAAAAGTGCTACATATCTAAACTATCTGGCCAAAAGTATCCGGACACCCAGTGGTAGGGACTTAGAGCGTCCCGAGGCACATATTAATATGATGTTGGTCCCTCATTTGCATGGATGACAGCCTGCACACGCTTGGGAAGACTTTACACCATTTTTTGATAGGTGACCATAGGAATTGCCTTCCAGGTGTCCATCACAGCTGAAGTGAGTGCTTGCAGTGGGGATGGTCGATTTAACTGGCTACGTAATCTGCGCTCTAATTCGTTCCAAAGGTGTTCTATGGGATTTAGACCGGGGCTCTGAGAAGGCAAGTCCAGTTTTTGAACACCCATTTCGTCAAACCACGTCTGTGCAAGCCTCGATGTGTGAATGGAGCAGTTGAAACCTCTGCCACAGTCTTGAGATCACAGACTGGTCCACATTCAGAATTCGAGACACTTCGGTTTGTGATCGTGAGGATTCCAACGATTCTTCCTTTCGTAAACATGTCCAATTGGCGTCTTTGTGCCATCATTGACCTTGTTTGATGGTTAACAAAGTTCCTTCGCACAGCAGTTGTACAAAACTTGTCTGAACTGCCTATGCTGCGTGAATTGGTTTCTCCAAGTTCCGACATGCGCCGGTGTTTCGCGCAGGACGTAGTCGACTGAAAAGTTTTGCATAAACCCAATGTTTCTTCTTCACCCAATTAATATCCACAAGAAATGTGGAATAATTTTACGAGTATTTACTCCATGTTTCTCGCATTTTACGATTTATGCTTAACTTTTGGACACCAGCGTATATTTGGATCAAACTTCATAACTTGAAGCAGTAATTGTTCCTCTACATAAGTATGAATTGCCATGTAGCACTAGATGGCCGTTCTAACATTTGAAATGTATAATTGGCTATTTCCAGGAGCAGTCATTGAAACATACATACATTCATGCCGTTCTTTATTTAATTCCATTGATTTGCAAACTGTTATAATTTGTTTTATGTAATATTAATTAATGGTAGTGCGAGATTTTATGAAGGCCACATGTGGCTTTAAGGCCGCGGGTCCTGGTATAGACCGCAGTCTTCTCTGTTACTATAAAATGTAGGTATAATGTATTTACTTATGCACATCAAAAGACGTAAGTAAATTTGATTCGAATACATCCTAAACACCGTAAAAGTAATTTTGAATATATTACATGCGAAAATTATTTTAATCATACAAAACAATTTACAAAATAATAGTTTAAGATTAATTATAATGTGTATAAATAAGCGTTATGGAGAAATTATTGTGTTGCATGGAGTATAGTTACAATTATTCTTGAAATATAAATTCAACGTATTTTTTAAAATAACAGACTGCAAAATTTTGTTGCAATTTATCGAAATGTGATAACAAATTTGAACATGTTAAACGTTCTTTTAGGGTGAATTGACTTATGAAGCACTTCAAGACATGAAGTACCTTGACAATGTTATATCCGAGACTCTACGGCTCTATCCACCAGCTACTAGGTAACGAGAACTTTAACAACACGCTCTGAGAACTCAACTAAACGTTGCCATTTGTGAACTATAAATTATACTTTTTTATTATGTTTAGAGTTTTTGAAACGAAAGAAAATTAGAATATTTAAAATGCCGTTTGAGAGGACACATCTTGCATAAAAGAATCTATGCTTATACTAATTTATAATGAATGGATGTATTCAAATGCTATGTAAAAGACTTAAAGTGTCCGACTGGTTGCGACAACTTTTTATTTTTAAAAAGAGATATGGGGATTTTTTTGTTATTTTTAGATTTGTTTAGTGCATTTTAAGAAAAATGTGCTAAAATTAAGAAGAGAAAAAGAAATTATTATTACTAAAATGGGAAAATTGATAAAAAATAGCATAAACGCGGCCCACTGTGCACAAAGGTTTATGAACAAATTTTCAGTTTTTTCAATCTAATGTGTTGCTATATTATTCAATTTTGAAATGACCTTCAGGATAAGAGATATTTTCTTTTTTTACAAAAACTAGAGCACTTTATCTCGGTTACTGTATGAAAATGCTTAAAAAGACAGTGATTATATTCACATAAGGGACTGTAAATTTTGTAATAAAACAGTGATTGATAAATCTGAAGGTTAAAACAATTCTATTATTATACAGAACTTACAGAAAAAATTTCAGTTAATTATGTTTAAAACTTTTTTAGCAATCGCTGACCCGTTTGATTATTTTAAAAAAATCAGATTTCGAGTAAAACGCGTTTTAAAGTATGGCATCTTGCTTAAAGTAATGGCATCTGCTTTTACTAAAACACTTGTAGTTTGTGTTCTAGTAAACGGAAAATGATAAACTTGGTAGTTTTATGAAGCTAATAAGATGGCCCATAAAATAAAATCATAAAAAAAATTTGTCAATTTTCGGCAAAATTCTTAGTTTTAGGGTAGTCGGATACCTTAAGAATGAAAAATTGATTATTGTATATCTGTCTTTTAGCTATTTAGAAACAATATGTGTTATTACATTAAAACCTCTGTTTATCAGCCATTTTGGATTCGTCAGCATAATTTCGTTCTTCAATATTGTTTATTAAAATTATAGAAAATGTATGTGAAATAGTAAAGAGAAGGTTTCAAGTATTCATAATTTTCTTTCGCTTTTAGAAAGTATTAAAAATTGCTTTGATACACTGAAAATTTTACGATGAAGTACTATTAAAATTTTTTTTCTAAAAATATAAAAGTTGTAGGGAAAAAAATAAAAAAACTAACCAGAGAGAATTTTTTTTATCTTCGTAGCAGCCAAATGATCAGTTTCAACTCGCAGGCGGTATTTTTCACTTCGTGGGTTCGATTCCTAATGCCACTGAAGACTCGTCGTGTAGAGGGGCTGATACACGGTTAAAACTGTCGAATATCAAAGTCCTCATATTGGCATGGTGTGGAAGATTGAAGAGAGGGTTCTAACTCAGATGTCGTCCTCGTTACTTGACCAAGGTTCAAATTTACGAGCTCGGTTGCCAGTTGTCTTAACGTGTGACGTTAGTAAAAAGTCAAATTAAATAAAATGTAGCTGGTCAAGGTTTGAAAAATTCAGTAAAACTTCGATATAGTGGATAATCACATAATAATTAGAACTTCGAAATGGTTGGTAGATAGGAACAATGAAATTATGAGAAAAATATGCAAAACATAAGGTATCCGACAATTTGCGACAAATTTTTTTTAAAAAAATGGAGAAATGGGGATTTTTTGTAATTTTTAGATCCATTTAGTACATTTTAAGAAACATATGCTAAAATTAAGAATAGAAAAAGAAATTATTATTACTAAAACGGGTAAAAATTGACAAAAAAAATAACATAAATGTGGCCCATTCTGTACCAAAAGTTTATAAACAGATTTTCAATTTTTCAGGTCTGATGTGTTGCTTTTTTTTCATTTTTGAAATGACCTTAAGGATTAGAGATATTTTAGTTTTTATGAAAACTAGAGCACTTTATCTTAGTTATTATATCAAATTTCTTAAAAAAAACAGTGATTATATTAAAATAAGGGGCTGTAAATTTTATAATACAATAGTGATTGATAAATCAGAAGGTTAAAATACTTCTACTATTATACAGAACATGCTCAAAAAATTTTAGTTTATTTTTTTCAAAACTTTTTCAGCAACCGCGGCCCCGTTTGAGTATTTAAAAAAAAAAATTACATTTTGAGTATTTGAGTAAATCGCGTTTTAAAGTATGACATTTTGCCTTAAGTAATGGCATCTGCTTTTACTAAAACACTTGTAGTTTTTGTTCTAGCGCACGGAAAATAATACACTTGGTATTTTTGTAAAGTTAAAATGGCATATAAAATAAAATCATAAAAAACTATCACTTTTTAGCAAAATTCACAATTTTAGAGTAGTCGGATACCTTAATAGCTTCCCCTCTTGTACTAATATTCCAAAGATCGTAAATGATAATCCTCTTTGTAGTGTAGTAGTTCAATAATAGCTTTATTTTTAAAGTTTCATATTATTTTTAAATTATTTAACAGCCATTATATATACTTGTGTATTAATTTATTCAAATGTCTTCAAATGTACGGGATACTTATGAATGATTCGGTATCTAAGTTTGGAATTCTGTGAGTATGCACATGATAAAATCTAAAAGATAACCAGATATTTTTAATGGTGTTTTTGCAGACTAGAAAGACTGGCAGAAACTGATTGTAAGCTAGGAGACACAGGGATAACTATTCCAAAGGGTATGATGATTTCGATTCCAAATTATGCTCTTCACCATGATCCAAAACTGTTCCCAGATCCAGAAAAATTTGATCCTGATAGGTAAGAATCATTTTCCGGTTTGATGTTTTGTGGGATCGTGCATCCTGTTTTGATAGTTAGTGACATACGATCAAATATAAACAAGATTTTTTGAATAGTAGCAGACAGTTTTTATATATGTTGCCCTAACAACCAAGATAAGTGATTAAAATTTTATGAAATCGCTTGGCATCTGTTCATTCGCTAGCTACGTATTATACCGTCAACAAATTTAGCAAGATCAAGAGACGTCGCCGTATGCCACGTAACGCAACCAATAATGTAAAACTGATCCCACGCATGTTCGAGCATAATAATAATAACGATGGCACCATTTGGCGATGTTTTTGGATTTGGTGAAATTGGTTGATGGTGTAATACGCAAGTATCATTTATTGTTTACATGCAATTATGTTACGAGCATGGTGATTGAATGCCAAATATCTACTGTAGTTGTACTACGAATATTAATCAACCCGGGAGCAGGAACGTAACGCTTTAACGGTCACGCGGGGTGACCGAGTCACCCGAATTCTTTTAAAAAAATTATTTCTATTGTACCCGACAAAAATCATGTTGTTGTTTTTGCTGTTGCTACCTATCTGACGTAGTCAGATCGAGACCCATGAAATTCATCATGGCATCGGGCTACATTGTACGCCTGTCGTTAGCCGTAGCTTTGAGCAACATGTAGGTGACAGTATGATTTGGCTCGGTTCCACCCCAATTTTGAGGGAAACCACCCTGGGAGTGATCAGGGGCTTCCTATCTTTCTTCCCCTTTCACCAACCTTATGAGAGGACTTGTGGCTCAACGGCTATTTAGAGTACCCCCCTGCCGTTAAAGCATGAAGGCCGCGAAGGATTTAAGGCTGATAACTCTAATGACTTTTTTTAAAAAATGCCAAAGTTAACATTTTTAAAAAAAATATTTTTTTTTTCAAGTAGTTTATCTAGAAAAATAATTATTAAAAATCCACAAGGGAACATATTTTCAAATCCATACTAATTTGTGCTTACAATAATCTAAAAATCATATATTACTTTGTGGTAACCAGTAGCCACCCCTTACATTAATACCTTCCTGTCTATCTGAAAACTCTGCTAGAGTAGGTGGATTTAAATGATCGAAAGATATAATTCCAGTTCAAACTGATTTATTGATGCTTATCAGTATATAAGATCAGATACAACACAATTCTAATTAAGATAAAAAATAAACGAGAGTAGAGTGCAGAGGTGAGATATCAATACAAGCGGATAATTATACCGAATTTAAATTGAATCTAGGACAGCTTAAACACGCACAATTACAACTATGCCTCACACTAATAATCTGATTTACTTAATCAAAGTCACTAACCTTATATTTTACTGCTGTGGTTCCTTCGTGACGAACTTCAGGCACTCTGTTTAGCTGGATGAATTGATGAAGACTCCTCGCTCCGTTATAATGAATTTCAATACTTTAAATCCGCTTCTCTTCGCGCACATCCAAACGTATCAGGCTCGCTTAACTTGTAAACAACTACGTGTCGACTTCTCGATCTCTTCACTTTTCTTTAATTCACTTGACTTCTCACTTCCCTTACTTAGCTCCCTTCAACTCGCGAAAACCGAATTTATATAATATTCTTTATTTACATAAATCACGCTTGGCTCTCGATGAAGGTTGGTGGAAATAAATAATTTGAGTTAAAGATAAAAAGAAGAGGTTAGTGAAAAACCGTATAGATCCAGCACAAATTAAAATGACTAAAAAATTTTAAAGTCTGAGTATTTTATGAAAGTTTAAGAAACTCCAAAAAATTTTTATTTCTTAAAATTGGCTGGTCAAACCGATTTTGTACTTTCAGAATCAACTTAATAATATAATCTGAATATAAAATATAAAAACTTTGTACTGTTACCGTCACTAAAAATTTTTTTTTGAAAAAGGGTACTGTGTACTCTTAAAGGAAACATGCATTTATTTATAGTCGTATAGAAGTATTTACAATTAAATAATTAAATTTAAGTTTATTTGTTTTACCAATTGTAATTAGATCAACTAATATATAAAAAGAATGAATAAACAAGGTAATCAAATAATGTTATGAAAAGATAAAAATGCTGGATCAATTAATAAATTAAAGAAAAAATTTGTCTTTTTCTTCCCAATAATATCATAAATTTTTTTGACTTGTTAATTAAGCAACTGTTGTAAAAATATAAATATAAAATAGAAATAATATTACATTTTTAAAAACAGGGAATTCAAAAAGATTGGGTAGTTTTTTCCATGTCGGTTCAACAATACAAAATAAAATGCATCTATTTGAATCCAGTCTTTGGAATCTTTATTTGGTTTAATTGAATAAGTAGAACTCTTTTTTTTTAAAGGCTTCTATCATCCAATTTAAGAATATATTTTTTTCCCGATCCCAGATTCTCTGCAGAGGAGCGTGCCAAAAGGGATCCAAATGCCTACCTGCCTTTTGGAGCTGGACCCAGAAATTGTGTTGGGATGAGATTTGCTCTCATGGAGATAAAAATTTGCCTCGCATATGCTGTCACCAATTTCGAGTTTTTTAAATGTTCAGAGACACAGGTAACTACATCAATTTATAGAAAGCTGCTCTGTTTTCGAAGGTTGCCTTGTAATAAATTGATCATCAAAATGATATTATTTAGAACTTATATTTATTTAAAAATGATTTTTTTAATGTCTATATTTTCGGGAAAGTGCTCAAAGACTTTTAGTTTTGAAATTACAAATTTGCTGATTATCCAATTTGTTCCGTTAAAGTGCGGATTTACCAACAAAAGAATTTTTTTTCCATGCTTTTCCTTGATGAGATTCACATCAAAACATGAATTCTTTGCAAAGATTTAAAATATTTTAATGCCTTGATCATAAAAGATATGAATAAAAAGAGACACCTTGATAACCTTTACAATTCGTAGAAAAGTTAAAATCATTCTTATTAAGTAAAAAAAAAAAAAAATGACTTCTTGCTCAGCAAATTTCAAAGAATAAACATCCTTTAAGATGAAATATTTTTTTTCCAATTCTAATAGTATAAAGACGTTGAAAAAATAGCAAGAACTCAGAAATACGAATTAAAATGAAATTAAGAATATTAATTATACAAGTGGTGCATATCATAACAAAATTTTTAATACTGAGGTATTAACCTCATGTCAGGATTTATCGCCAAAGATTAGGAGTAGGCCAGAGAATAGTTGCCAAGGATATGGTAACGGTAACGGTTATACATTTACGTGGAAACTTAGAGAAATCTCTATCATCCACTCATCATAATAAGTAGAAAAAAATAAGAATAATTTGCTGAAGTGTTACATAAGAATACAAAGCAGTCTTCAATGAGTGCTGCACAACAACGCTGGTGGAGGGGTAAGTGGGAAACTACTCATTCAGTTGATTTAGCTAATGACGTCACATCTCTGACAACCACGCCCGTCTTTCAACCGGCTGTCGCATCTCGACGGAACGAGGGGAGAAAAGGGAGGAATTTCTTTAATATCAAAGATTAAAGAGAATATTATTTTTAAGTCCGTTACTCATTACTCTTAAATATCTGCGTGCGGTTATTGAAAGGAGATTTTAAATAACCACTTGGAAAAAAAGTAAGAAAAGGTGGAGAAGTTTAAAGTAGGACCAAGTTGTCACACTAACCGCATGCAAAAGCTTGCATGGAGGGGGTAATAATTAGAGTGAGTGAAGTCTTGCAAAAGAAGGCAACGAGTGATAAATAATTTAATTTGTATCAAGACATTCTCATCCTTTTCAGAGCTGGGAAGTGTTGATATTGAGTGGTTAAGGACTGCTCTAGGTCTCTTAGAAGAGCTAGGGATAGAATTATCATAAGCCGGGATTTCTCTGATGGATTCCTTTGGAATCTGTGGTAACCAATTGAAAAAATTTTCTGATTGTTTTTTAAGGAAATCTAGAAGCAGCGGAACGTTAAGGTCTTTATTTGCCAAGGATCTTACTAGTTATGGCAATATATTCGACACCTAATGAAATTGTAAACATTCGCCAAAGGTTGGTTGAAATGCGCCAAAGGTTTGTTGTAATTCACTAAAAATCGGCTGAAATTCGCCAAAGGTCGCTATTGGCATGGGGTTTATACCAAACGACACGGGATGAGTATCCCATTTTTCAAATTTGGGGAAGTGTTTCTCATTTCACTTAAAAATCCTGAGCCTTTTAGTTGACGAAATTATTGACAGTATAACGCGTTTGTACCAGAAATATCTAATATGAAGCTTAAAGCTTACATAATAAGAATTCCTAAAATTTTTATGATAATATTTCCTCATAATAAACAATTACAGGTGCCGTTAGAGTTCCATCTCGGTCCAGGTCTTCTGATTCCCAAGGGAATATATCTCAAACTGAAGAAGAGAGAAGACAAAATACTGCTGAAATGAAAGGTGATTTGAAGATTCATTGTGGCTAGAAACGATCCCACAAAGACTCACAGTATAGTTACATATTAAAAGCAAAAAGATAAGAAACTGGAAGAGCATATATTTTTCATGAAGAGGCGTCGCGTGTTTTTTTTAATATAATATAGTTGTTAATATTTATTTTAATGTGAAATTTGTGATGTTCCTTTCAAATAAAACGATTTTATTCTGTCTTATTTTCTAAACATGATTGGTTTTTAATAATATGTCTAGCTCATTACGTTAGTAAAATTTTAGGACTTTTACTAATTCGATAAATAAATCGAAATTAATAGAACATTTTAAATGAAAAAAATATTAAGTGCAAAGAATGTAAGACATTAAAGGAGCTGAAGCATTAAAAAGCTTTGGCATCCATTCAATGAGCCCGTCAATAAATTAATAAATACAAAATTTTACAATTTAACATCATTATTGCAAGTCTTTTTAAAATTTCTAATGGGCTGCGAATTAGTGTTTTACCATTGCAGACCTACTACATTTCCTGAAGTTGGTATTTCTTTTTAGTGCGGCACCATATAGGCGGATACCAATCGCCGCAAGTAATTTTGACGCCCAGTTTCATCTCCAGAGGTAGGCACCTGAGCTCTGACGATGTGAACGCATATAAAGACAGATTTGCGGGGAGCACCCAAGCCAAACAAACATTCTAGGGATCTTTTACATGCCGTGTAATCATACGACATGTCCGCTGTCGATTTTCTACATCATGAAAATGCACTAACTTGGGCCGGGGCCGAACCCGCAATCTTGGGTACAGAAGGACAGCGATAAATCATCCACTCAACCCAGTCGACTCGTTATTGCAAGTACCAACATAAGTTATTAACAGCGGTTTTTTCTCTAAATGCGTGTTAAAAGCTTAAGCGCACAACAGTAGTTTCCAAATAAATATTATGTATTAAAATTTAAATACATACTCATGTGTACTACAAAATATAGATTGAAAAATTGCTTTAGACAAAATACTTTAAATTGTAACAGAAACTTGAACAAAAATTACAGTGTCAAAAGTTAGTTATTTTTAGAAAGGCAGAAAAAATTATTCATTATTGCTTCAGATCTTTGAATGAGTTGATATACAGGATGTGACACACACACGACTAAGTGTGTAGACGAAAAAAGAGTGGAGTTGGCAACAACTGTTTTGGTTAATTCATCCCACGTACCTACTCTATCCTTGTGGCTAGCTTTGGATAGTCACCCAGTTCGGAGTATTGAGTCTTTGAGTGAACACGCGCAACTGCATTCTGACGGAAAAACGTCGAGTCAACATCAAGTTCTTGTGAAACTTAAGAAATAAACCACGAACACGTTTCAAATATTAACCGAGGCTTATGCAGATGAATGTTTGTCTTGTGCACAAGTATTTGAAAGGCATATTATGTTTTCAGGGGGAAAAGATAGTGTGGAAGATGATGAACGTCCTGGCGCTAGGAACGATTACAGACTGAAAACATAGCCAAAATTTGTGATATGAGGAGGTTTTCACTCACATAAGTGTTTAAACTGTTAATCAACACTACTACATTGAAGTACTATAAAGACTTCGTGAAAAAGTTAGGGGGGAAAAAAGTCCAGAATTGGGAGTGATGGATGGCGGTTGTACCAGTTCACACAGCCCTTTCACTTAAGAAGTTTCTGACCAGCGTAAATATTACTCTGATAGGGCATCCTCCTTATTCCTCTGATTTGGCCCCACGCGACTTTTTTTTCCCAACAGTGAAAACTTGCTTAAAGGGAACCCATTTTACCTCAGTGAAGAGGTTCAGGTAAAAACGGAGAATCTCCTGAAGAGCCTTCTAAAAACCTCGTTTCAAAATCGTACCAACAATGACAACACCAAATGCAGAAGTGTGTGAATGCTGAAGGGAATTACTTTGAAGGTAATACTGTCACGGAGAACTGATTCTGTACGTTCAATGATTTATTGAACCAGTCTCAGTTTTTTTTTGTGTCACACCTCATATTCAGTGGAGTTATATCGATAAAATCAGGGTTTGCATTATTTCCGGCTGGATTTTAAACTAAGCAATTCTCAACGGTGGATTTTAAGATAATTGATTTTTTAATTGAAGAATACTGAATACCTTTTCGGTAAGCTGAAGTAAGAGAATATCCCGCCTGTTTTCTATGAGAAGCGAGCTAAACAAAACTCTCTCTCTCTCTCTGATTTGCTTTTCGACTTAAGCTTCTTTTATAATTATATATCCATCAATTATCTAGAATTATGCAATACACTTAAAATTCGTCTAAAATTTCGTTATCAAACAATGGTTGACAAATATATTTTGATAACTTTCAGAGTTTTGAGGACCGTTAATGAATAATACTCTTCTGATTCTTAAGCGAAATCATCGTACCTCTTTAATATAATTACAGTACGTTGTCATCTGAATATTCTAAATGGTACGCAAATCCATTCGAGTCGTTTAAATTCCATTTTTGTCATCTTTTCATTTTTAATCTATTATACGTACAAACAAAATTTGGTAGGCACGTTCCTTTCTTGAAATAGAGATCCTCTACAAAATGGGTTTTGCGAAAATTGACCTCAAAAGGGGTTGCGGGAGATTAAAGAGCGTAATAGATCATAATTGCCATTTTTAAACTATTAGACATACACACTTGAAATTTGGTAGGGTGATTTTGATTTGTTATACGCAACCTCATCTTCTTGTGTAATTCAGCAGCAGATGTGATTCGGACTGCCAAGTTAAGGTGAAACGGAGTATAAAGACCGTATCACATGTACATTTTTCGTGCGCTTTTGGCCCAACTTTTCATCCAATCTGAGGGCGAAGGGTTGCCGTAAAAGAAAGACATACTGTGATGAGAGCCGCGCTCTTTCTCCCCATTGAAACATTACTTGCCAATTTTTTGCTTCGAAAACGACCATCCAACTTATTTCGCTCGCACTTTTGCTGATGGGCGTAAATAGAAATGGAGCAATATTCTGTTTAAAACATTATATGCCGCTAAAATATTATACACTATTAAAATATTATACATCATATCTGATGCGGTTGATGAAACTGAAGCAACCATCTTTACTACCATCTTGTTTATGACGTAGGGTGCCGAAGAACCCCATTGACAGAAATTTCAAGCAAATTTTATTTGGAACAACTTTTTCAGCTCACTGGGGAAAGGTTCTTCGGAGCCATTTCTATGGTAACTAGTAGAAATTTTGCGGAATTAGGTGAAAAATTGCTCCAAACGTGTACGTGTGATATTTGCGAGAAAGCCGTTTAGCTGATAAACCGGTTTTTGATGTCAATGACGCCAGCAGTCAAAACAAAAATAAACGTACTTTGCGAATTTTTTTTTTAAAGTTGTAATTTTTTTGAGCTCTTAATTTTTAAGCTATACTTTCTAAATTTCACACGTCGATAGTAAACAACGGTAATTTTTAAACAAAATGGCAAAAAGTACAGCGTAAATTAATTCTTGTAAAAAGGGTAAGAGGTGAAAAACATAAAAACCTTTTAAAAATCCATAATTTTTAAGCAATTTTTTCAATCTTTAAACAAAACGTGGATAATAATGTTTGACAAACACAAAAAAAAAAAGTTTCATGTGATTATATTTATAAATGACGAAGTTATAAAATGTTTAATTAGAATTTTGAGAATTTTTTGAAAAATTGTAAAAAAAGAGGTTTTTGGTATTTTATATTTTAAATTACTTTCTAAAAGACCGAAGTACAGACTTTTTTAGCATAGAGTATCGATTTATTACAATGATAAGGAGTCCTTACAGAATGATTGAAAAATTCTTTTCATAAAAACGTATTAATATTGTCGCATTTTAGAAAAAATCGTAAAAAATGGAAAAAATCGTTAGTTTGTAAAAAAAAAAAAAATTATACCGTATATCGTAAAAATAATCTTTTCGATTCTGTAATTATTTTTGGTCCGATTGCTTTAAAAAAAGGACAATCGCAATTTTAAAAACGAAGAAAAAGTAGAAACTCTTCCTTCTTTCTTTGAACAAAGATTTAGCGCATGCGCAGAAGCGCGCGTAACGCTTTTTGTTGACGCTTTTTATGAAAATAGATTCTTAAGGAGTATAAAGTCCAATAAATACAACAGAAACTACTGTAAACTTATTAAACATCTAGATTAAAATTATTTACACTATTTTAAGATGTACAGTAGGGGTTGTATATTTAAATGGGTTTTGGTACTCCGTCAGACGGTATAAATAAATAATAATTACTATAGTAATAAATAATAATTCGTAATAAATAATATATAGCGTCAATAATAATTATTACTTGAATTAAAAAGTAGAACGGGCGTACTAGAGTTTCTAGGAACAGAAAAA